>JBBPUG010001300.1:0-10668 GCA_038094535.1 Tubosaeta aff. alveolata
TCCGAGGAAAAAAAACAGCTTTAGTGGAATAAAACTCGATATTCTTTTTTTCTTGTCATACATGGGGCTTTCTATGCACAGACTGATTCATCTCTGAAAGCTTTGAGCAGTCCATTGACAGGGGCTATTGTCGCCACAGCTCCGACCTTGCAGTGCCTTGATACTTTGACATAGACATGTTGATATCGAGTCGGTACTGATCTTACAGTTACACTGGTGCTCTGAGATTGGCGGTGCTCAGAGAGGCCGTGCGTGTTGACGAGGGGTACGTGTCGTATTGATCCTTCAGTTCGGATAATGTGTGTGTGGAGCTCCCTCGTTGCAGTTGTCAGTACTGTGTTGACTCGGGCTGCGCAGCAGCGGTGATCTTTGTGTTTTTCGTATATTTATGTTCAAATTCACAGTGGAGACCTCAACTACAAAACCCACGATTCGTCTTCCCGCAAGCGTTGGCGTCTAGGCGCTGACGATACCGTTTTATTTATGATGTCCCCTTTGGGGATGGGACTCGCCACGGCTACTTTACTCTCCACCTCGATAGAGGGTATCCTTTATGGTAGTTTCTCAACTTACTTCCTGTTCCTTCTCGGGACTAACAAGTTGAATAGGTATTTCATTAGTATTCTATGGCGGAACTATGTGGGCATTAACCCACGGGCGTCCTAAAGATGACATTAATTGGTCAATGGCGCTAGTTGCCTCGATTTTCTTGGTTCTCAGCACGGTTGTAAGGCCTCATTTTCCCTCGCAATTCAGTTGTTTGACGTTGTAACAAGCACTTGGTAATTGACATTCAACGGCTCGTGTACGGGTTTATATCCGAACCTGGTATCTTTCCAGCAGACTTTTTTGCTGACATGTCACAGAGAACGTTTGTCATCAAGAGCGTCATCTACGTTCTACAGACACTATTAAGCGATGGGGTTGTGGTGGGTTCTTGTAATGGCTAATTACGTATTTTCCTCGCGCTCATGGTGGCTGGGAACAGATATATCGTTGTTATATTGTGTGGCAACGTCCCGCGTTCCTCGTACTCCCTGCAGTGTTGTGGTGTGCTGCCCTTGGTGTGTTATAAATCCATCATTCACTGTGCAGTCCTCATTTAACAACTACTATCAGTAACTTCCTCGGGGCTTCTCTACAATTTGCTCTATGCCACGGTCTCAAAGAACGTTTTCCTGCTGGGTATGGGAAAATGGGTCGTTCTCTTCTTTTTGTTGACGATGGCCACAAACGTGTTCAGCTCTGGTGAGTCCAGTTCGTCTATTCAGTAGTGTACCCTGGGCATAGTTCAAATAGCTCTGTTGGCCTATGGCATTTCGTCCATAATCAATCGGAACGAATCTGGGATGACCCGGGTACCCCCTAGATCTGGGATTGATGGTCCACTGGTGCTACGCGTCCTCGTGGATTCAGCGGCTTTGTATACACTCGCGCTCTTTGTGCTCCTCGTGTGCTGCGCCTACAAGAACACCGGACGGTTCATCATTCTAGATATGGTAGCTCACTCCATGTATAGTTATACCATGACATCGCTAACGCCGTTGTTAGATGACACCCATCATATCCATCTCCTTTTACATGGTCCTCGTTCGAATTGCCATTGCGAGGAATGACCCTGGCGACGCTGATTCGGAAGTGTTGTCATCGCTTCGCTTTGCCACTGCCTTGGCAAGTCCATCAGAACCCACATTCACGATTGCTCGCAGGTCTAGCATCTGAGGGGTACAGATGGAGCTCCGTAGTATATAGCTTAGCAAGTATTATATGGCATAGCAATTCAGCAGCGATTATCCGATCAGATAGAGAGGTCTTTTTTCATTAACATCGGCCGCCTGGCGAAATGGCATCGCGTCTGACTACGATACTACGTAATCAGGAGATTGCAGGTTCGACCCCTGCGGTGGTCATTTCTTTTTGCAGACTTTTGGATCCAATCGAAAACCAGTTGTTGTTTCCGACGCTATGCTACGTATCTCTGGAGCATTTGCAGTACACAAGATTCCGTTATGCAGACTTCAACCAAACGATTCTGCCGTACGGAGTCATTGCTTCCTTCTCAACACCCTCATGGCCCACCCAAAACCCGACTTCAAAAATGCCTGGTCCCTTCGTGGCCAGATGGTTCTGCTCCGCCTCGTTCGTCGGTGCCGTCAAGACGAAACGGGGCTTCGGAACACTCGACGTCCCGGACGGCACCTCCAGCGTCCACGCGTATTCTAGACCCGCGTCATCTGCACGCGGAGGCTCCCCGATGACCGACCCAAGCTGCGTAGCGACACTCGCGAGCGCGTCCCGCTCGGCGAGGAGACGCACGTGCGCCACGGCCTGCACCCCAGACGGATGCACTGCGTTCGAAGGTGGGTCAAGTTGAACCTGCGATACCCGGCCGATCAGCGTCTCGCACACAGACACCCCAGGAACACCGTACCCGCCACGCGCGCGGTGTCACGTCCGCACAAAAGAAGGGGGCGGTTCCGCGGAGATGCTCGTTGTCCGTGATGCTGATGAACCACTCGAGTTGGCGCCCGTCCGGACGTTTCCGGCCATGCGTTATTTCAGAGAAGCGCACGCCAGTGTTCTCCCGTTCTGCACAAGCGTTGATGATCTGCGTGGTCGGGGATGTTGCGGTGCCGAGAAAGCAAATGTCGATCCATCCGGGGACCCTGTGAGACCAATAGGTGGTGTTGCGCTGTTCATGCTGAGCCGAGCCGAGCGGATAGTGGGAGGCGGGATGCGTGAAGGAGGCGAGCTCCAGATAAGAGCCGTCGCCCAGAATCTGGGTCAGGTGTGCAAATGGCCGATGTAACGAAGTCCATCAATCATCAATGTGTTGAACCTACCGCAAGGATGTTCGTTACCAACCCATCAGTATGTGTTCCGCCTGCGATAACGCTGCAAACGAGGTTTGGGTCACTTCAGACAGACGCTGAATGGGAAGCGAACTTGAAGCCGAGATCCTTAAATTGCTGAACAGTCTGCTCGATGGTGCCAGGGGGCGTAAGATGTATGATGTGGTCTAATGTTTTCCTCGGTGGGATGGTCATGGTGGGCCAGGGAGTTGTCTTTTCACGGCGCTTTACGGTCTCGACGATTGAGTCGGCGATAGTATCGGGGGCACAGGCAGTGGATTTGATGCGGGGACAAGTTTTATGCTAATTCCTGTGTTGGAAATGAGCATTGTGGTCTCAGCAAGCCCGCCAGAACCCACCTTAACTGTCACCCGCCTGAAAAGGGGGCGATTCGGAACCCTATAGGCTACTTGCACATCCAACCTTATGGACACGTTCGCGCAGAAGTAACACTATGTGATCCAAGCAGTGATGAGGAAGGGCTCGATAGATAGTATCTTATGATAGATAGACCGATGGAGGATATGATCCCGCGACGTAATTCCCGCTACGGTAATAGCCTGCTAAGTGGCACGGTGTCATCGTCTAGCTAGTTAGAATATCGGGTATTCTAAAATCAAGTAATTGCCTTTTTTGTGCGTTTGTAGTCCGTTGCAGCCCAAAGGTTGATGTCGTCCACATAGTCTACGCGCAACAGGTTGTCCTTTCCAAAGCCGAGGACTCCCACCACGACAGTCCTCTTCAGTGTATTGATTTCGGGTACGCTCTGGCAGAACAAGACTTTGGAGCTCCTGGGAAGGAGTATCGTCGAATTGTCAAAATCGCTTGCATAACAGCGTACTGAGTAAAGTAATGCGGTGTTTGCCTAGGATCGCATCTACATTGCGCAAGGTATGCGAGTGCCAAATGGGCAAAAGTTCGGAATATCAGAAGAGCACATACTGTATCAGCGCCCGCAGTCAAGCAACCGAGCACCGGTCTCCACCCAGAAACGAAGGGGGATTCTACTGTTTTGTTGACCCTCTGGGGCAGCCGTGTAATGCAGATATCCTTGGCACTGGCATCTGTAGCTGCCTCAGCGTCGATGAAACCTAAATGGTTAAAAATATATAGTGACTGGGCATCGTGTCAGTAGTCCAGCGTTGGCACCAGTGGTTAAGGTGACATTTCCCTGTTCCTGTCTTTTTTTCTGGGCGGATATGTCCCACTTTGAACGATAGAATGCAGGGTTGAGCTTCAGGGCATCTATGGCCTTCTCAAAAGCGACGAAGGTAAGGCCGCAATTTAGGGATGGCGTGGGCGGCGGCTGACTCATGGCAAGCATAGAACGAGCCAACGTTAGCCTTGCCCGGAGTCATTATGGGATGTCACTGTTCACTTTGAACTGCTGTTTCCGACGCTACGTATATCTGAAAAGCAGCACACAAGATTCCATTATGCAGACTTCAACCAAACAATTTTGCCGTGCGGAGTCATCGCTTCCTTCTCAACACCCTCATGGCCTACCCAAAACCCGACTTCAAAAATGCCTGGTCCCTTCGTGGCCAGATGTGTCCGCTCCGTCTCGTTCGTCGGTGCAGTCAAGACGAAACGTGGCTTCGGAACACTCGACGCGCCGGATGGCACCTCCAGCGTCCAGGTGTACTCTACGCCCGCGCCGTCTGCTCGCGGAGGCTCCCCGATGACCGACCCGAGCTGCGCAGCGACACTCGCGAGTGCGTCCCGCTCTGCGAGGAGACGCACATGCGCCACGGCCTGCACCCTAGACGGATGCACTGTGTTCGAAGGCGGGTCGAGCTGCACCTACGATATATACCCGGCCGGTCAGCGTCTCACACAGGGGGGACACCCAGAGAAACCGTACCCGCCACGCGCGCGGTGTCACGTCCGCACAAAAGAAGGGGGCGGTCCCGCGGAGATGCTCGTTATCCGTGAAGCTGATGAACCACTCGAGTTTGCGCCCGTCTGGGCACTCGCGGCCATGGGCTACTTCAGAGTAGCGCACGCCGGTGTTCTGTCGTTCTGCACATGCGTTGATGACTTGCTTGGCCGGGGTTGTCACGGTGCCCAGGAAGGAAATGTCGATCCATCCGGGGACTTTGTGGGACCAGTAGAAGGCGTCGCGCTGCTCATACTCGGGGGAGCTGATCGGGTAGTGCGAGGCGGGATGCGTAAAGGAAGCGAGTTCGAGATAAGAGCCGTCACTCAGGATCTGGGCGGGTGCGCAAACGGCCAATTTAGTTGGTCCATCCACCATCAGTGTGCTGAACCTGAACCTACCACAAGCCTGTTCGCTATCAACCCATCGGTGTGTGTTCCACCTGCGATAACGCTGCAAACGAGGTTTGGGTCACTTCAGACAGACACTGAATGGGAAGCGAACTTGAAGCCGAGATCCTTAAACTGTTGAGCAGTCTGTTCGATGGTGCCAGGGGGCGTAAGATGTATGATGTGATCTAATATTTTTGTTGACGGGATGGTCATGGTGAGCTAGGAAGACGCCTTATTTGTGGTAGGATCGCTCGACGATTGAGTCGGCGACAGGATCGGCAGCATAGGCGGTGGCTTTGATGCGGGGTTGGACAAGGCCTTAGGGTTACCTGCACCCACCTCACCGCGACGATAACCGGCGACCAGTCCGTCAATAGCCAGGTCTGTTATACAGGCACAACCCTGTGCACAAATCAGATTTAGCCCAAGTACATACATGACTTATATATGACTCAAGTCATCCATTGAATTCCCTTTCCGCCGGGAGCTTGATCGGATCTAGCGCAAGATAAGACCCAGCAAACTTGTTCTCGTCTGACCCCAGGTACAAAATCTCCTCTCGTTCGTGCAGGCGACTAGGTTGACGGAACGTTCTTCATGAACGCTCGTAACCGAGAACTATTCCTGGCCTCTGCAACTGTAAGCATGGCCTGCCTCATACGTTCACCCTGGTGACGCTGTTCCTCCAGCTAGTGGGCCACCCGCGTGAGGGCATCCTCTACCGACCAGTTAATTGAAAGACGCACCCACATCAAGTACACGGTCATCAACATCTCATCATCCGTCTCCGGAGGCACATCTAGGATGGTATACGCACGACTTGGGTCCATTGAATCCAACAGCTTGCGTAAGTTCATGCTACCTCTCGATTCAGCCATGATTCTGAACGCGTTGTTGGCATCCCTCAGTCGCTGCGCGCTATCCTTTGGATCTCTCCGAGCCCTCCCCAGACAGTCCTTCCAGGCGACGACCAAAAAGGCCTCGTCGATGTCGTCTTCATAATCTACCCCCAGCAAGTTGTCCTTTCCAAAACCAAGGACTCTGACAGCGTTAAGACGGTCCTCTTCGGTGTACCGGCCCCGGGTACGCTCCTGTAGAACAAGATTTTGAAGTTACTGGGAAGGAATATCGCCAAACTGCTGAATCGCTTGGATAACAACACAAAGTTGAGTGAAGTAATGCGGTGTCTGCCTAGGATCGCATCTACATTGCGCAAGATACGCGAACGCCAAGAGCTCTGAGATAGATTTGCTTAGCAGGGAGAGACTACGGGAAAGACTAGCTCACCGGGCGAATACGTCATGGGTGTCAGTCCAAGTGCTCTTACAGCATCCTGAAAGGGTTTATATTTTAGGAAGGGAGGCGGCTTTTCCACCCTTTGAACTGTACGTCCAAGTGAGCAACATAAAGCATGACGGACGAAACGAGACATACTCTGATCAGGATGTGCCCCTATGCCCATTTGATACATTTCGCGGACAGGATCCAATTTCACCCACACTCTTGCAGGGTTGTATTGTTTAAGCCCGATACCTATTAAAATTGGGCAAAAGCTCAGGACACCGGGAGAATACATACTGTTTCTGCGCTCGTAGTCAAGCAACCAAGCACTTGTCTCCACCCAGAAACGAAGGAGCTTTCTACCATTCTGTCGACCCTCTGAGGTACTCGGATCTATGTTTGGGGGCGTCATGGAGGTATCCTTTACGCCATCTACTGTGACTGTCTCAGCGGTGATGAAACCCAGAAAGTCAAAAATACAGCGACTGGTCATCGTGTTAGTATATCTCAGGACAACCCAATTTACCCTCACACTACAGGTGACTACCCGATCTTTCGTTGGAACACTGGCCGAGTAATTGTTATGCTTCGACTTTCACCCTTCCATAATATGTTCTCGATGATACTGGACTCCGTGAGTATATTTCAACATAGCACAAAAGGTGGAACATACAAAAGGATTGTTTCCAACCCTGAAACAACGGATTCCTCCCGATTTCGACTGGGAAGAGGGTCGACCCACCTCTCTCGCGCGAATCCCTCGATGTACTTTACGGGTATGACACCGGGTATGACATCGGACACAATGCAATATAACGAGCATCGGCAACAAAGATAGAGATCTAACAGGTCACCTTCGGCATCAGGGACTGATTCTTCCATAGCATCGTCTGACATTTCTTCGAGCGAGATCGCATCCAGGTAAAGTGAGGTGGCTTTTCGTTGTTTCTGTTTCTTCTGGATGGATATTTCCCACTCCGAACGACGGAAAGTAGGGTCGAGCTTCAGGGCATCCACGGCCTTCTCGTAGCGGTGGAAGTGGTGAGTCAAGTTTGCTTGTCCAGAGGGCCGTTCTCCATTCCCCACGCACGAGAACCTCCGTTTATGACGAGCATGGTCCGGAAAGGGTGTTTCTGAGTCAGGAACGAATGAATTCGCCACAGGGGGCATCATCGTCGAAGACCTCCACTGGAGTAGAACCCAACCGTTATGACTCCTGCAATAGTATGCGTTTGGATGTGGTATGCAGGACAAGAGGTCATCCATAGAAGGAGAAGGCGCGACATCTGGCTTGATGTCCGGCTTGTCGACACTGACCGAGAACAATGTGTGGTCAGGATCGTGTAAAAGGTCAGCTAGATATGGTGGTAGTGCTCCTGGGCCCGCCCGTTTTGGCGAATTGCTGATAGTAGAGGTATCCCACCAGTGTTCTTCTTGGAATTTATCCCGACCATCTATGCTAGGGCCCTGTAATGAAGACTCGCCAAATGACTGCCAAGTGCCGTTGCCATCCCAAGGAGTCGCGCCCGTATTCCATGTGCCCGTAGACGTGCCCCGACTTGGGTCCCCCCAAGAACTATCGATCGGACCCCATCCGACGGACTCGGCTTCTTCTGGCGGCAAGAGGCCTGGAATAGATTCGTTGGAGACAGGCGTCTCCTCGACAAGCTGTGGCTCGCGAAAGGGAAACTCATCAAAAGCACCGTAGGGTGGAGGCGATATACTCGGCTGGACGGTCATTGTGTGAGCAGAGGAGATGTTCCTTCGAGGCGGAAGTGGCGGAGGCATTGGTCTAGAAGCTGGTGCTGTGCTCAGTGTCCGGGAAGAATTTCTTGATGGCGTTGGTTGGGGTGAAGATGGAAAGCGACGAGCCAGCTGCCTGAAGTCACTGCGGTCCATAGTATCACTTGAACAAACCAACTCGTTCGTTGCGGCTCAGTGCCACCCCTTGGATGATTACATAAATTTTAGTGTGACCTGCAGACTGAGTGCAACCAGACAATTCTGCCGGATAGTACTACCTGGGCCAATGTTCAGGCCTAGGCGTATTCCGCACCTGCGTCATCGGCGCGCAGAGGCTCCCCGAGGACGGACGCAAGCTAGGCAGTGACACCTGCAAGCGCATCCCGCTCGGCGAGCAGACGAATGGGAGCATCTGCACACCAGACGGATACACTACTCGAAGGTGGGTCACGCTAAACCTGTGGTGTCCGGCCAGTCAACATCCATGGACATACCAGGGAACCGTACCCTCCCGGTGTCACGGCCGCACAAAAGAGGGGGGCGGTTCTGTCGAGGTGCTCATTATGCGTGAAGCTGATGAACCACTCGAGTTGATGCCCGTCTGGGCACTTGCGACCGTGAGGTATTGCTTCCGTTCGCGTGTTATCATGAACTAATAGCTATCTCCCGTAAGTCCGATCACCTCCTAAAACAGTACATCAAGGTTCTACTATGCAGACTTCAACCAAACAATCTTGCCGTACGGAGTACTCGCTTCCCTTTCAATCCCATCACGCCCTACCCAAAACCCTACCTCAAAAATCCCAGGTCCCCTCGCATCCAAGTGAACTCGTTCTTCCTCATCCATCGGCGCACTCAGGAGGAGACGCAGTCGCGAGGTATTCCCCGCGTCCGACGGCACTTCCAACCTCCAAACATATTCCAAACCTGCATCATCGGATCGCGGAGGCTCTCCGAGGACCGTCGTAAGCTGCGCAGTAACACCTGTGAGCCCGTCCGGGTCCGCGAGCAGACGGACATGTGCCACGCCATGCACACCAGACGGATGCACCGCGTTCGACGGTGGCTCCAGTGGCACCTACGGCACCGAACAGATCATCCCCTGTACGAGGGAATCCAAAGAAAAACGTACCCTCCATCCCCGCGGCGTCACGTCCCCACAGAAAAAGGGGACGGTCCCACGGAGATGATCATTCTCCGTGGCGCTGATGACCCACTCGAGCACGCGCCCGTCCGCACGTGTGCGGCCGCCGGGCCTTTCTGGCGCGTATCTCACCCCGGTGTGGTCTCGCTCCGCACGTGCGTTGATGATCTGCGCGATCGAGGTTGTTGCGGAGCCCAGGAAGGCAAAGTCGACCCATCCGGGGTCTTTGTGTGCCCAGGGGTTGGCGTCGCGCCGCTCACGCTCGGGCGAACCGGGTGGGTAGCGCGAGGCCGGGTGGGTGAAAGAGATGAGTTCGAGATAGACACCATCACCCAGGATCTGGGTCAGCTCGTTTAGTGAGGTCGATTGAGTGTCAAAGTGATGATCCTACCACGAGGGTGTTCGCTGTGAACCCTCCAGTGTGTGTTCCGCCAGCGATGACGCTGTAAACGAGGTTTGGGCCACTTTAGGTAGATGACGGACGGGAACAAACTTGAAGCCTAGATCCCTAAACTGCTGGGATGTTTCCTCGACCGTGTCAGGTGGCGTAAGGTGCACAATGTGGTCTAACGTTCTGGTCGATGGGATGGGCATCGTGTGGTCCGAGCCTAAGATAACAGATCCATCTCAAATGAGGTAGCGCACCCCCGATATAATACAGTAATAGATATGATAAGAATACGTAAGGAATGGATTTCATGTGGGGGAACAAGTTATAGCGGACGAATATGCTTCAGCTTACACAAAATGTACCCGCCCGGCTCACGGACTTGAACTCCTGATCATCTGTTAACCCAGTCCTCCTGATATAGTCTGGGTCACACCTGCGTACCTAGTCCACTTGGCGGAACTCGACCATTTTCCACCCAGGCCATTCCGGGTTGTCCCCATACTCTCTGATCCCTGGAACATATTGGCACCAAAGCCGAACCACAGGCATGCCAGAACTCTTTGCAAACATATCCGACCGCTGACATAGCATGCGTTCGCTGGCAACCGTCCCACGGATTCGGAGCCTCTCCAAACACCCCATGTCCCCCACTGCCGCATCCAATGCAAATACTTCCCCCTGCCGGTGTGGGGCTGACACGACATCGAGAATGGCCAGCGAAGTCACCGTTTTAGCGATTGCACTGAGGAATGAAAACAGTCCACTGTTCGTGAGATTGTATATGTCCTCGAGCGTCACCTGACAAAGCGTGGCGGTAGACGATGCTGTGAGGTAGAACAAGTCCGAGTCGTTTATGTGCGCTCGACGGATGCAGAGCTGGGTGAGCGCACAGGTAGGCGGTCGCAAAAGAAGTTGTCCCATGCCAATATGTACTGGTTTGATTTGCTCCACAGTGAGAGATTTCAATGCTGACCAGCGTGCCTTGA
>JBBPUG010001301.1:0-10665 GCA_038094535.1 Tubosaeta aff. alveolata
ACCGTAGACAAGGAGAGTCGTGCTGCGGCCTAAAACGGGGTTGCAAGCGTTTACAATGAGGGCGGAACCATCAATGACTGAATGTGACCCGAAATTACTACAGTGTCGTGAAGAGTAAGTTTGGATATGCACAGGTGACGCCACTGTGAGGGCCATACAATAGGAAGAAGAAAGCAATATTCTCGGCCGTGAGGAGGAATAATAGAAAGAATAGGATATTTCGGATCCTTTTCGGTTCGTGGAACATAACTGAGACACAGAGAATCATGATTGCTACAAGCACAGCATCAAGTTCACGCCTTCAATTTAATCAGCCAGAATACGGACCGTGCCCAGTTATATTGTAAACCATACCCGTCCAGAGAAGAATTTGGGTCAAAACCCCACCTAAAGGAAGTCTTTGTTCAATGCCTAAACGGTGTCTAGCAGACTGCAGACCACCTACACCTTCAGAATCGAATGAAGCTATAAACCAGCCTTGCAAAGAGTGATAAGAAATCATGCTCACGTCTGAAACAAATCAGTAAGATTCGATATCATACAAAGGACATACCGATTCAGATATTAATAAAGGACCATTTCCCCCTATAGAGATTCTGTGAAGCGAATTCCGAAAATGTACTAGGGTGCTCTACCTAATCCCGTGAGCCTGATCCCTTGCGTGAGTAGTCAGAGAGACTTGTGAGAAATCCCAGCATACAATATGATCAAAAGTGCACAATATCGCATCTATCATGGTCATCGTCAATGATTCAACACATTTCCAATGACTCGGCTACGTTACCACTACAAAAAGCGTAGACATCGAGGACCAAGACTTCATCTGAGGTGCGTTAACGCAGATCCTCAAGCACACACACCTCGCGTGAAAAAGTGAGAACTACAAAGAGATCAGTGCCTGCTTTAGCACAGAACAACGAGCGTACCATAATCATAACAAACTGCTGTCATACAAGCAACTGCGCAGATAGCGGGGGTGAGAAACCTGAGAGGCGAACAATATCATACTTACTGGCAACGTAATCATTGGATTGAAAGTTCTCGACCACAGAAACTAGAGAAGACATGGGGACGCTCGAGAAGAGGGCGAAGTAAAACAATCGCCCTTATCCTTGAGTAGGCCTTCAGTATAAAAGCACCTGTGGAATGTCCCAAAAACATCCTTGATCGCGGACGCCCACGTCACAAAGCTGTGAAGGGACAGATAAGGAGGTCACGCGGACTCAGTACATGCTTCACTTTCAATAGTGGCTGGCATGCCCCGAACGCACCTTGGGACTGCCATCCGCCACTCGGCGGCAAACACCAGGGACATTGGGGGTACTACTTGCGCAGCAAATAGGGACCTGAGCGCATAGTTTAAATGGAGGCCGTGGTTGCTGAGTACTTGAACGAGAAAGAAGTCGAAGTACGGACTGGCCACTTACGCTCAATCCCGTCCGGAGTACGACAAGAATATCTTCCCAAATGAATGCGAATGCACAAAGTCGAATCCAAAGTTGACGCTGTACTATATCCGGAGGTGCTGCCTACAGCAATGATGATCATATCAATCCACCGAGAACATGGCGACCAAAAAGTCAAATTGCCGTCTACCCAATTGGATGTTTACCGTGTGACTCCACTACGACAGAAGTTGGTGTTTGTCCTCCATCATTGATCGCGCAGTTGATGGGATGAGAGAAAGGCACATCTTGTACGCTAGATTTGGCACAAATTGACATACCTTTTTGGATAGAACATCACTATCTTTCCGTTTTGATGTTGTGTCCTCCTTCGAAGCGGAGTGTTCATCTTCTTCCGTGAAGCTGTGTCTTGAATCCAAGGCCAGCTGACGTGGCTGTATGGAAAGACAGACCATTTGGATGACGTCTTTGAGGAGACATTTGCCCGGCTGGCTGCGGCAGTCCGCACGAGGGTCGTTTGGAATAGTGGCCAGGTGTCGACCGATGACGATAGGCCGAGCGGGTGTCGCTGCCGATAACTATTGGATCGCGTTTTGCTGAAAGGGAAATAAGCCGATGATGGGTGTCCGTTCTAGCGCAAGGTTGAAAGCACGGGTTCTGTAATCGCCATGATGGCTTCAGTTACATAATCACATACCTTTCTCTCATGGATCCCAAACGGCATGTCGGCGTTCACCCGGAACGCGTCTCGCATGTCTCCTCGACAGATTTTCCCGGTCATGATCCAGCGCAAGACAACGCTTGGAATCTCCCAAGATTTCATCAGGTTCGTCCTATCACGCTCGCACCTGCTTCACTTATCCGATCCCAGAAACTCTCTGTCGGAGTCGAACGCCTCTCAAATCGCTCCATCGAATTTGATCTGGTTGGCGTCGATGCATCGATAGCTAATGCCTTTCGGCGTATCCTCATCGCGGAAGTGTGTCCTTTCATGTCTTGCAGACCCGCGCTCATAGGTGTAGGTACCTACAGTATGCATAGAACGCATTTATATATGGTGCAACACCTCGGTCATTGCGGACGAAGTCCTCTCCCACCGCCTCGGACTCGTCCCTCTCCATGTCGACCCCGCCTTACTCGACTTTAAAGACCGTGAGCCTTCCGACTGCATCCTGCGCGCGTGCTTCATCGGACGTTCTCCGCAGCCCAAGACGACCAGGCGACAGATCGAAACACGCTCGTGTTCCGGCTCAAAACGGCCTGCGAGCGTCAAAAAAACGCGCCCAAGGACGCGACGGATCCTGATGTGCTCTACACGAACGCCGAGGTGCTCTCTTCTCAACTAGCGTGGGTTCCTCAGGGCGAACAGGAGATAGTCATGGCAGCGAACCCTCCCCGCCCGACGAACATGAACATTGTCCTTGCGAAACTGCGCCCAGGGCAGGAGATCGACATGGAATTGCATGCTGTCAAGGGCGTCGGCAAAGACCATGCCAAGTTCTCCCCCGTCGGTAATCGCACAGTAGTCTATTCGCACCTCGGAATCCTGACTGTCTCCTCATAGCTACTGCATCGTATCGTCTCCTTCCTGCCATCATCCTCAATCCCTCAAAACGCGTTCCACCCGACCTCGCGGAGAAATTTCAGGCCTGTTTTTCTCCAGGCGTCATCAAGGTACACCCAAGAAGTAAGAAAGTCACCGTGGACGAGAAAGCGGCTCGTTTTGAGTCGATGAGCCGCGAGGTATATAGACATCCCGAATTCGAAGGATGTGTGCAGCTCGCGCGGGTCCGAGACCATTTCCTTTGTGAGTGGGTCATCTCTTTTTTCAATTGTTCGTCTCACGTGGTTCTGCCTAGTCTGTATCGAATCAGAAGGATTTTACCCTCCGGAACGACTGCTGCCCGAGGCTATACAGGTGATGCGGACAAAAATTGCGACGCTACGTCGCGCCGCCGAAGCGCTCTTGAGCGATTCCGGTGCAAGTGAAGACGCCGAGATGGTAGAAGCATAAATAACGTATTTGTATGTGTAGAACAATGTGACATCACCTTGTCCGTTGATGTGTAATAAAAACTGGTGATGCATCTCGTTCAAATCTATGTACTCATCAGAAAAAAACACTCCAGCTCACTTTTTGGTTCCGACAGGAATTTTATGACATTGGAGAGCATTTTCAACTATCGACAGACAGAAACTCCCAGATACGAACATAAGCGAAGACACATGGGTACGTAGAAACAAGAAATTAGTCAACCGGTGTGAAGGACTCAAGCAATTTCCGCCCCACTCTTTGATTCCTCTCCCCTTGTGTGCTGATGCGAGTTCACCGCCGTCGTTCCCGACATCTCGTGCTCCCTACTATCGGCTGTGACGGCGCCACCCGACGATCCAGTTAGACCGTGCGATGGCCGGTGACCAACTACTCCGTCGCCAACATACAATCCACCCTTTGAGGATCTATAACCCTTGAAAGCAAGCACGAGGCGGCAATAAATCACGTATGGCACGAAATCGGTGTACACGCTGGCAATGGTTTTATACAGACTCTTCTATGAGGTCTTTAGCGTCCTGTGACTGTCAGGCAGCCTGGGCTTACTCACCGAGGTCGGTAGCGTTGCCCCTATCGATAACCCTTTGTAGGCCAGGTTCCTGGAGGCAAGGGTGAGCATTCGGCACAGTACTCGTGAAACGATCGCACAAGAAGAAGTAGAGGACATGATGCTCTAAGAGTAAAATCATGTATTTGTTGATCTTTGGTCTTCCTATCATTTTCCTGGTATCGATAACATGCACGGCAAAGCGGTAAAGTACCAGGGCCATCAGCAAAAGATCAAATACACCCATTGGGATACCACCGTAGACAAGGAGAGTCGTGCTGCGGCCTAAAACGGGGTTGCAAGCGTTTACAATGAGGGCGGAACCATCAATGACTGAATGTGACCCGAAATTACTACAGTGTCGTGAAGAGTAAGTTTGGATACGCACAGGTGACGCCACTGTGAGGGCCATAAAATAGGAAGAAGAAAACAATATTCTCGGCCGTGAGGAGGAATAATAGAAAGAATAGGATATTTCGGATCCTTTTCGGTTCGTGGAACATAACTGAGACACAGAGAATCATGATTGCTACAAGCACAGCGTCAAGTTCACGTCTTCAATTTAAAGCAGTCAGAGTACGGACCGTGCCCAGTTATGTTGTAAACCATACCCATCCAGAGGCGAATTTGGGTCAAAACTCCGCCTAGAGCAAGTCTTTGTTCAATGCCTAAACGGTGTCTAGCAAACTGCAGACCACCTACATCTGTTATTTTCAGAACCGAATGAAGCTATAAGCCAGCCTTGCAAAGAGTGATAAGAAATCATGCTCACGCCTAAATCAAATCAGTAAGATTCGATATCATACAAAGGACATACCGATTCAGATGTATATATAGGACCATTTCTCCCTATCAGAGACATTCTGTGAAGCGAATTCTGGAAATGTGCTAGGGTACTCTACCTAATCCTGTGAGCCTGATCCCTCGCGTGAGCAGTCAGAGGGACTTGTGAGAAATTCCGGCATACAATATGATCAAAAGTGCACAATATCGCGCCTATCATGGTCATCGTCAATGATCCAACACATTCAAATGACTCGACTACGTTACCACTACAAAAAGCGTAGACATCGGGGACCAAGACTTCATCTGAGGTGCGTTAACGCAGATCCTTTCAACGAACACGTGCCGCACCCATATAAGTTCGACCTGCGTACAGATTCAACAGGGTCAAAAAGATTAGGGACGTCAAGCACACACACCTCGCGTGAAAAAGTGAGAACTACAAAGAGATCAGTGCCTGCTTTAGCACAGAACAACGAGCGTACCATAATCATAACAAACTGCTGTCATACAAGCCACTGCGCAGATAGCGGGGGTGAGAAACCCGACAGGCGAACAATATCATACTTACTGGTAACGTAATCATTGGATTGAAGGATCTCGAGCTTAGAAACTAGAGAAGACATGGGGACGCTCGGGAAGAGGGTGAAGCGAAACAACCGCCCTTATCCTTGAGTAGGCCTTCAGTATAAAAGCACCTGTGGAATGTCCCAAAAACATCCTTGGCCGCGGACGCCCATGTCACAATGCTGTGAAGAGACAGATAAGGAGGTCACGCGGACTCATTACATGCTCCACTTTCAATAGTGGCTGGCATGCCCCGAACGCACCTTGGGACCGCCATACGCCACTTGGCGGCAAACACCAGGGGTACGATGGGGTACTGCTTGCGCAGTAGACAGGGACCTGATCGAATAGTCTATGATGGGTCATTCAAACGGAGACCGTAGGCACCGAGAACATGAATGAGAAAGAAGTCACTTCGGCCGAAATCCTGTCCGAAATCTGGCATGAGCATCCGCACAAATAATTGCGAATGTGCGAAGTCGAGTCCAAAGTTGAGGCTGCCCTATATCCGGAGGTTCTGCCTACAGCAATGATGACTGTATCAATTCACCGAGAACATGGCGACCAAAAAATTATATCGCCGACCACCTAATTCGATGTTTACCGTGTGAGTATACCGTGACAGAAGCTGGTATTTGGCCTTCATCATTGATGGCGCAATTGATGGGATGAGGGAAAGGCGTATCTTGTACACTAGATTTAGCACAAATTGACATACCTTTTTGGATAGAACATCGCTATCTTTTCATCTTGATGTTGCGCTCTCCTTCGATACGGAGCGTCCATCTTCTTCTGCAAGAACTTATCGTGGGCTGTGAGCTCGCCAAAAATGTGCAAGAATCAGATGCATACCGTCTCTCCAGAGAGCGAGACTGCCTACACTTGGACTAGAACGCAAAAAAGTGCACGTGATTGCTTTAGTAATAGCCTTGCAGTGATAATTATTTCAGGCATACACTGGCGGCCGGTGTGAACCCCACGCGTCCGCGATCTCAACGAGGCTTGGGTGTCATTTTTGGACACGGTAGTATACTTACTCGCGGCCCTCATGATGCCAAATATGTTTGCGGAAATCCTATGTTGCCCAGCGGCGTGCGCTTGGAACGATCACGCTCGCACTGGTTGTGGATCCGTTGGTCGCGACACCGTAGCCTATAGGCTCCAGTGATGCAACTGGCTCAAACGCTCACTTTTGACGCCGACATGTTAGCAATGGTGCCTCTTCCCCCGTATCTACAGAAAAAAATTTCAAAGCAGACATGACTACATACACGAGGCGATATTCGGCTTCAGAACCCAAGAGCTCATCCTCCAGAAGCCATTTCGTCCTGGCAACACTTTGAATCCTCCTCGCGTACCGTAGCCGGCGACGTCATTTCCCACATTTCGTGCTCTTCTCCATCGGTTGGTGTGCCACCTGACGATCCAGAGGAACCGAACGGGCACTGGTGACCAGTTCCTCCATTATCAACATACAATCCACCCCTTGAGGATCCATAGCGCCTGAAAGCAAGCACAAGACGGGAATAGATCACGAACGGGACGGTATTGCTGTACACTGTCGCGAGAGTATCATACAGAGACTGCATGATCGTTAACACTTTGCCATACAATTGAGATTTACTCACCGAGTCCGACAGGGACATCCCTAGCGATAACCCCGTACAAATCAGATTCCTAGGGACAAGCGTAAGCATTGGACACACCAATCGTGAAATGCCATACAAGAAAAAGTAGAGCGCATTATGCTGTAAGAGCAGCACCATATATCTGTTAATCTTTTGCCCTCCTGTCATCCTCCTTTTCCCGACGGCGTGCATGATGGAGTAATAGAGTACCAGAGCCATGAGAAGAATATCGAACAGGATCCTGGGGATACCACCGTAGATAGGAATCACTCGGTTGCGGCCATACATAACACCGCACACACTTAGTGCTGCAACGAACAAGTGATCACTCACAACTGCCAGTGGTATAACAAGGTCACTACAGAGTCACAAAATGTGTTTGGGATACGTACAGGTAATACCGCTGTGAGGGCCAAACATCAGAAACCGAATCACGACACTGTTGACCGTGACTACGGAGTATAAAAAAAATAGGATCTTCCGTATCCTTCTCGGTTTACTGAACATGACCGAGACACGAAGAATCATGATCGCTACAAGCACAGTGTCAATCTTAAGCTATTATTATTAACGCAACTGGGAAAGACAGACCGTGCGTCGCTACATCGTAAACCAAACCTGACCATACCAAAATGTGGACCACAATTTTACCTGAGCAGATGCGCTTGTTCAATGCTTAAACAGTGTCCAGAAAACTTCAAACTACTCACATCTGCAGTTTTCGAAAGCCAATGCGACTTTAGAACCAGCCTCACGCAGAGTTTCAAGAATCGCACACACGCCTGGGTCAAATCAATAAGGTTTAGTGTCATAAAAAAGGACCGACCGAATCAGATATATAGAAGGAATCTCCAGACACTATCAAAGACATTTTATGGGCGAAACTTGAAAATGTAGGATCCCCTACCTAATCCCCGAAACCTGAAACCTCACGTGAACAGGTAGGCACAACTTACAAGAAAGTTGAGACCTACAATGCAAGCACAAGTCCACAATATCGTGCCTAGCATGATTGCCGTCAATTCAACGCATATTCAAATAACTCGTTCACTTTACCACCACGAAAAGTGTAGACATAGCGGACCAAGGCCGCATCTAAGAAGAGCTGACGCAGATCCTTTCGACAATAATTCGACCATACCCATATAAGCTTGATCTACATGTAGCTTAGGAGGAAACAGGAACAAAAGTGTCTGTCACTCACCTCACGCGAAAAGGTAAGGACTGAAAAGAGGATTGGTGCATACAATACACAAAAACGCGACATGCTTACTATAATCATAACAAACTGCCGTCGTACAAGCAACTGACGCGCGGGGAATACCTGAGGACGTTATCATGCACAGTATGCTATTCATACTCACAATAAATGCAAACAAACAAACTAAAAGCCTTCAAAACATCAATGAGAGAAGACATGGAAGATACTCAAGGAGAGGTAAGGCGAAACGACCGCCCCTCCACTCAACAGCCCTTTGCTTTAAGAACAACGGCAGCATGACGTTCCCAGAGCATCCTCGGATACAGAGACCCATAAAGCTGTGGCTTGTGAAGCAATGTGATAAATAAGTTGGTCATACGGCATGCTTGCTCCACTTTCGTGGAGATTTCCCGGATAAATAATATAAGCCGCTGTATGTATAGGCCCCCCAAAGCTGGCGTGAACGTGCGAAGACGAATGCAAAAATGTGAGACCAACCGGCAGTGCAATGTGTCCAGAGATCCTTGCAATGACAATGATGGTCGTGTCAATGATCCACCTAGAAAATGGCAACTGAAACGTCAACGCCACGATCATCCAGCGCGATGCGTACGAGCCAGTTAGTTTAGTGCGGCGCAGGTTGGCTGTCGGAACAGCCCATGATTAATTGATCATTAAATGATGCACAGGAATTTTGTCATGATGTGATGGAAATGCTCATTTCTTCGTTTTGCCAAGCATTAGATGCTCATACTTTTTGGACGGTCCCAACATTGAACCGTTCCAAGCGCTGGTTTCTTTCCTGTGTTTTGAAAGTTGAGGAGCAGCGAGAAGGTGGGTCATCGAGAATGCACAACGACATACTACGTCTCCGTGCACAATTAGGTAGGACGACGCATATTGTACACACTATGACGGAGGAATAGCAGTCGACGAAAGCACTTCAGGCTGTCTGAGTAACCAGTTCAGGCATACGTAGGCTAGGAGGGTTCGTCGACTTTCCTGTGCATGGGGGCGGTTTGAAATTCCAGTTGGATGCGTCGTCGGAGGTACGTCGTGTCAATTTTGCCTCTCGCCGATACACCTCCAACCCTAACAGCGCATTTCGCTTGGCGCACTCTCGCAGTATGTGAAGGTGACTGCGTCACCGGATGCAGCCCAATCTTTTGGACAGCACAAGGAGATGCCACCACGTCCATGATGGTACTTCGCCAAGGGTTAAGTTCCGGGTACCGACACTGATCATCATGCACCATCCACTGTGCAACACCGCTTCGGCACCACACCAAAACTACATGAAATACCAGGGGTGCAAAGTAAGACAGAAGATGAGCTCAGATGTATAAAGGATATGCTGATCCATTGGAATATCCACCACGCCTGCACATTGGTACATATAATATTGGTGTCCTTACTCGCCGACCATGATGTACTTGTAACTTAAGACGACTCCGTCACCTTGTTCGCCACAAACCATTACATCACGGGTTTAACAAATTTCTTACAAGACCCTTATAAGATCTTACAAACGCTGTAATAAGTAAAATACGCACAAATCCTTATAAGGCTAGGTCCTATGGCAAAAGACCACCACACTGACAGACATGTGACACTTGACACTTTCTTATATGAATGGCCAAGGTCCATATAATTTATGTACATTACAAAACAGTGTTGAGGTTATAACTGTAGGTCCTCTTAGCAAGTTCTATCAGACTGGCACAGGCTACCAATGTCTGTCAGGATTATACAGATTGCAAACCAGAATGAATGATATTTTTGCTGCTACTACATCAGCAAATCACCCCACCACTGTACAGGTCTGTACAGACCTGTACAGATTACTACAGCTCTACAGACCCACAGATAGGTCCCCCTCTGTACAGCTCTGTATAGAGTCTGTATAACCCCTGTACTACCCTGTACTACCCTGTACTACTCTGTAGAAAGTCTGTACTACTCTGTACCACTGTATAGTCTGTGCAAAATCAGTGGTTTGGTGATGCATGATGCTGCATGTTCCCCTGTCCGAGTGGTAACAAAGGGTTTATATCCCTCAGACCTGGGGCCCGTAGCAAGGCATGACTGCGCTGCTCTCCACTAGATACTCCACAATTATGCCACGAGGATCAGATTCGCCTAAATATATATAAGAAACAAGCACACCGCCATCAGCAAACTGTCCCAAATCTAGTGTCATCTCGTAAGCCCTCTTAGGCCTTGCAGAGTCTAGCACAACCTCGCAGCACCGGGTCAAAATTTTCATCTCGCGGTACTAGAACTAGGACTTCATTGCAGAGTCTAGCATGACCTCGTAGCACCGGGTCACATCATTCATCTCACAGTACTAGAACTACATCAGCAAACCACTGATTTTGCACAGACTATACAGTGGTACAGAGTAGTACAGACTTTCTACAGACTAGTACAGGGTAGTACAGGGTAGTACAGGGGTTATACAGACTCTGTACAGAGCTGTA
>JBBPUG010001302.1:0-10665 GCA_038094535.1 Tubosaeta aff. alveolata
TCCATCTTGTTCTATGACATTCCATTCTCTCACGATAGGAATGCTTATATACCATTCGCCTTGTACTTTTATTCGTTACACTGAATCTACGCCATCCTGCATATTCATTCCTTGTCCTCGAGCGATTCTCGAGTCCTCTGAGTTCCTCGTCATTGTCCTCAGTCTTGGTCAACATCCTTCGCCCCAGATTCCTTGGATCTCTCAACCCTGAACCCTAGTTCATTGTTCACAATATTCGTCGTACTCATTCTCAGTCCTCGAGCGATTCCCGAGACCGCGTGCTCACTCGTCATCATCCTCTGTCCTCTGTCTTCGTTTCGCACTTAGCTTGCTAAGAGAGACACTGTGGTACCTCTTTGTGAGCGTCCGCCTCTCTTGGGTTAAGTCGAACGCTCTCTTGAGTACGCCTAGCGTTACAGTTGCCATGGTGGCCTTTGTGTGATAGGATAGCCTCCACTTCAAATTCTTCTTCATCATTAATAATATCTGAAGGTGGTTTGAGAAAGGAAGGTCCATGTGCTTCTGTCTGTTTGAAAGGAGATAAGAGGGAGGCATGGAACGTGTCATGGATTTTCCAGGAAGAAGGTAATCTAAGATGGTAGACGAGGGGAGAGATAATTTGAGAGATCTCAAAAGGTCCATGTTGTTTGGGGGCGAGTTTTCTGGAGGGGCAAGGGATCTGAAGATTGGTGGCTTCCAGCCATACCTTGTCTCTGACTTTCCAAGGGGAGAATGAGCAGGTGGAATGACAAGTCATCACCAAACGAGCGGAGTCATGTGCGGCAAGGGCTTCTTCTCATGCCTTGGACAGGGCAATCAATCTGTCAGACAGGGCGGGATGAATGTTTTACCCAGGGCAGGGAATGAGCAGGGTTCGTAACCTAGGAGGAGGGAGAACAGAGATGTCTTAGTGGAGCTATGGGAGGCGGAGTTGTGATGGAATTCGGCAGTAGTGAGGAATTCCGACCAGGAATGGGGATTGTTGGCGCAGAAGATATGGAGGTAGGTTTCGAGTTCTTGGTTTGTACATTCAGTTTGGCCATCGGTCTGGGGGTGATATGCAGTGGAGAGTCGAATGTCGTACTGGAGGAGACAAGCGAGTTCTAGGGCAAACGCAGAGGCAAACTGTGGGCCATGATCCGAGATGATAGAATTGTAAAGACCAAAGCGTTTGAATACATTGTCGAAGAAAAGTTTGGCAACTCCTGCGGCGTCAATGGTTTTGTTGCAAGGGATGAAAATTACCCCCTTCATAAGGCCATGGTTGACCACGACCATAATAGAATCAAAATCAGAGGACAAAGGGAGATTGGTGATAAGATTGATAGAGATTTGTCGAAATGGCAAGGATGATGATGATGGGATTGGATTCAGGGGAGCGACAGTGGGGTGAGTATTAACCTTGGACTGTTGACATACGGCACAGCTGGCCACAAAGTTCTTGATGAAAGTACCAAGTCCAGGCCACCAAAAGTCACGTTCTAGGATTGCCTTCGTGCGGAATTGACCCGCATGGCCAGTGGTGGGGGAAGAGTGAATGCTATGGAGAAGCGTAGATTGGGATGAGGGTGGAACATATAAACGACCTTTGTAGAAGAGGTGGCCATTATCAAATGACCAGTCTTGGAGCAAGGAACGAGGGAACAAAGGTGTTGCTTCTTCCATGGCTTTGAGCGCATGAAGGACAAGTGGGTCAGACGAGGACGAGGATCGGATGTAGTCGAGGAGTTTTAAGTCAAGGGCGTTAATGACAACAGGATCAGGGAGAATGGCTGCATCAAAGTTGTCGGAGGAGGTGTCGATGGAGTCTTTTTGGAAAAGAGCATCAGCTGGACCCATCTGGGTTCCAGGGGTTACTTTCCAGACGAGGTCAAAGTTGAGGAGGAAAAGGGACCAGCGGGCTTGACAATGGGAGAGTTTGCAAGGATCTTTGACAAAGGAGAGGTTCTTATGATCTGTGATTATCGTGACAGGATGCGACGTTCCAAGGAGGTATTGTCGCCATTCCTCAAGAGTGAGGATGACGGCCAGGAGTTCTCGGTCATAGATGTCATAGTTACATTCAGCGGGGGAGAAGGTTTTTGAGAAGTAAGCGCAGAGATGGAGGTCACCATTGACATCGGCTTGGAGGAGTACAGCTCCAGAGGTGATCAGGGAGGCATCAGTCATGATGGAGAAAGGACGAGACGTGTCAGGGAGGGCAAGGACTGGAGCGGAGCAAAACTGAGTGATGAGGGAGCAGAAAGCAGTTTCTTGGAGTGAAGTCCAAGACCAAGGTTCATTTTTGCGAGTGAGGAGGACGAGAGGAGCGATGATATTAGAGAAATTAGGGATGAACTTCCAATAGAAGTTGGCAAAATCAAGGAAACTGCAGATTCCTTTGACGGATGTGGGGGGTTTCCAGTCTTTGATGGTGGTGAGTTTGACAGGGTCCATCTCAAGTCGTCCTTGACCGATGATCATGCCAAGGTATTCCGTCTAGGGGGTGTTGAAGGAGCATTTGGAGATCTTGAGTGAAAGGTGGTGTTCTCTGAGTCATTGTAGGACTCGACATATGCAATCGTGGTGGAGTTCTATGTCGTCTTTTGTGTAAATGCCTAGGTCGTCCATGTAGATTTTCAACCAACGTTCCGCTAACATATCGGCAAAGATATGATTCATGAAAGCTTGAAATGTGGGAGGAGCGTTGTTGAAGCCAAAGAACATTACTGTGGATTCAAAAAGTCCAAGCAGGGTGATGAATGCCACTTTCCATTGGTCCTTTTCTTGAATTCAGATGTTGTTGTATCCCCATCATATGTCGAACTTGGTGAACAGGGTCGAATCCTTCATGTCATCAATGAGATCAGAGATGAGTGGAAGGGGATACGCATTGCAGATGGTAAACAAATTGAGATAACAATAGTCCTGACATGGACGAAGAGAACCGTCTTTCTTGGGTACAAAGAAAAAGGGGGAGGCTTGTGGGGACTTAGACAGGACGATGCGACCGGTTTTTAAATGTTCTTCAACAAAGAGGTGGCATGCCTCTTTTTCGGCTGGGTTTAACGAGTAGACTTTGGAAATTTTTGGGATGAAGGTGGGTTTAAGTTCAATGGTGTGATCATAGGGTCGGTGAGGTGGGAGTGTATCGAATGTTTTCTCAGAGAACACGTCTTCGTAGTCTTGGCACCAGGTGGGGATTTCATGTTCGAGTTTGGTCGCTTGTTGGGCCAGCTGGGTTGAGAGAGTTACTTTGTTAATCTCATCCCGGGATGGACACTCATGAAGAGGTACCACAGCATCCTGGGATGGAGTTTCCTTGTTGATACTTACCGTACCATGGATCCAATCGATGGTAGGGTTCCATTGCTTTAGCCAGGGCATTCCTAGAATGATCTGTTGCTTGCCAAGGGCGACAACCATGAGATCAAGGTGGTCATTGAACAAGGAGATTTGAGTGTTAGCTCGGATCCTGAATTTGATAGCTCCCTTTTTGTTGGGAGAGCCATCGACATTGTAGTCCATGAGGGGTTTCTGGATATGTCTAATTCCCATACGAAGGGCAGGGTCGAGGCTAGGGTCAATGAAGTTACTGGTTGCTCCGCAATCTAAGAGAGCAACAGTCTTGACAATATTCGAACCAACTTGGAGGTGAATGGGCAAACAAAGGGCTCTCTGGTGGATAATCCAATGAGGATGTGGGGTGGAGAGGGTGTGGATGGTTCCTTTTCTGTCAAGAAGTCTTGGACAGCGAGGACAGCAACTTCTTCATCCGAGGGTTCTTTGTCAGGTTCATAGAGGGTTTTCAAGACTTGGAGGATTGTAGCGTCATCCGTCCCGGAGTTGCGAAGTAGGCGTCAAGGGCAGAAGCAGACTTAGACTTCTCGAGATATGTTTTCAGGGTTTGAAGGAGCGAAGTGTTGTCCTTCCCAGTGTTACGATGGAGTTTATCAATGTAGGCGTTTACAGCGCCAATGGACTTGGAGGTTTCAGGGACAAGGTCAAGGTTGGCTAAGGTTTCGGTGGATCTGGTGTTCTGTGGGCGAGGGGACGAAGGTTTAGTGCCTAAACACTCGATGGCATTGTGGCCTTTCTGGCGACAATGAAAACAAAGACCAAATTTAGCGCATTTCATGTGCTCAAGCAGGGAGAGTTTTCTGAGTTTGACATATGCAATGTCCATGGTTACTGTGGAGCTAATGACGAGGGGGTAAACAGTGGACAAAGGTTCAGAGATCCTTCCTAATCTAGGTCTGCTAGATCCTAGGTCAATGACTAGGATGATGATGGTCGGTCGTCCAATGAGTGATTGGTTGGATCCAAAGGGCCTGTGACTGGTGATGACGACGATCAGCCGTCTGATGGTTGATCTAGGGTTACTAGATCCTTAAGTCGTTGACTGTGACGATGACTATGGCTTTGATGACGATGATCGGTTGTTCAATGGGGCGGTGACAAGGAGGGTGACGATTAATCGTTCAAAGGTTACGAGGGGGAGCTAATGACTATGATGACGATGATTGGTCGTCCAATGGTTGCCCTAGGGCACGATGGGGACTAGTAACAAGGAGAAGGTGGTGGGGGTAGGCCCTGCTCCGTAACAGGAGGGGCTGAAGGAGACACTGAATCTTTTGTAACGCTAGGCGTACTCAAGAGAGTGTTCGACTTAGCCCAAGAGAGGCAGACGCTCACGAAGAGGTACCACAGCATCTCTCCTAGCAAGCTAAGTGCAAAGCGAAGACAGAGGACAAAGGACGATGATGAGTGAGCATGCGGTCTCGAGAATCGCTCAAGAACAGAGAATGAGTACAACGAATATCATGAACAATGAACTAGGGTTCAGGGTTAAGAGATTCGAGGAGTTGGGACGAAGGACGTTGACCAAGACTAAGGATAACAACGAGGAGCTCAGAGGACTCGAGAATCGCTCGAGGACAAGGAATGAATACACAGGATGGCATAGATTCAGTGTAAGGGATAAAAGTACAGGGCGAATGGTATATAAGCATTCCTATCGTGAGAGAATGGAATGTCATAGAACAAGATGGAACAAGGGGATACATCACCGTTGTGAGAGAGACAGCTGTGGCGTTAATCGTCAAATCAAAGGAGTTTACATAAGTAAGCTGATGTAAGTGACACAAAAGAAAGAAGATGGAATGAGACGACAAAGAAGGGAGAAAAATCGTAACATACCCAGGCTAAGCATAACATGCTCTGTCTCTATTTCTGTGTGAAAGAAAGCCTTCACATCTGCTTTCCATTTTTCATACGTGTCCTTGACATTGCTTTTCTGCTTTAGAAAGTAGATCCAAGGGAATCAGGAAAAATTGTCAACAATGAGTAGCCAGTACTGGTATCCTTCCTAAGATTGAGGAGTTATTAGGCCACCGACATCTGTATGGACTACTTGTAGTGGTTTGGTGGTCCGCTGCTCACTCCTAGACTCAAAAGGAAGCTTTTTCATCTTTCCGATTGTACAAGGTTTGCAAAATTTCGGAGTTCTGGTAATGGCATCGATACCATGTAGTTGGCCTTGTTGGACCATGGTCTGGATTCACAGTATTGAAATGTGTCCCGTGCGTCTGTGTAGTAGATTTATGTCCACAGAGACCAGCCCAGATTCTGGTATGGTTTGTGGGGTTGCAGTTGCATGATAAAGTCCATCTGCATGTGATCTCACAAGAACTGTATAAGGGCCCTTCTGTATAAAGCATGAAGTAGCATTTGCTGGGAAAGATGCAGATAATCCTGCTTTGGCCAGTTTTGGGACAGAGATGAGGGACAGTGCAAATTCTGGGACATGTAGGGCATCACTGAGGGAGATTTCATATCTTTTGCCCTTTATGATAGATTGAAGGATGACACTTCTGATTCCGATTGCCTTGACTGTGGAATTGTCTCCAAATTGCACTGAGTGAGGTGGGAAAAGAGTGAAGTAGGATTGGAACCATTTCTGGTGTGGAACCATGTGTGATGTTGTGCCTGAGTCAATGATGATAGAGAGTTGAGAGGTGGTCTTAGGATCGGACAAGACATAAGCCTGAATCTGTTGGTATAAGGCATGGTCTACATGTTCATTAGTTACATGTTTTGGATCCAGCGGTTCCGCTTTCCGGTCGGAAGCTCCATCCGCATTGTTCGCCTTTTCCCTTTTGTATTTCTCCTTTAGTTCTGTAGGCCAGAACTGATAACTCTGACACTCCTGTGTGTTGTGTCCCATAGTGCGGTGGTATTCACACCACTTGTCCCCTTTGGGCTTCTTCTTTCAATCAGATTTGGCTGCATATGCTGAATCGGAGGTGTTTAGAAGCCTCAGTTGAGCGTCCTCGGAGAGAATATGGGTTTCCACCATGTCAAAAGTGAGTTTTGCCTCTTCAGTTGTGTTGATGACTGATGAGGTGAATGCATTCCACTCTGCAGTTTTGGGAAGAGAGTTTAGAAGGATGAATGCAAGGATTTTTCCATTGACAGGAAACTTCATTCTGGTGAGGCATGACTCAAGGGTACGAATGGAGGCAATGTGGTCATAAATGTCGGATTTCCCATCCCATTCTGATGCAAAGAGTTGTCAGAAGAAGTAGAAGGCAGAGGCAAGGTTTGATGCTTGGTGGAGATTTATGAGAGCATCATAGAGATCCTTTGCGGTGGTGTGCTGTTGTGTCTTGATGAGAAGTGCATCTGAGATGTGGTCCTGGATTATCCCATGAGCTTTCTCATTGCATTCCATCCATTTTTATGTGTCCTCAGTGGAACCAGCTCTGAAAGTGATTTCAGAAGTGGTTTTGGGCATACCAGTTTGACTGGCGCTGAGAGTGGGTGCAGTGGTTGGGATTAAGTCAGTGCCAAGAACAATACTAAGGACCTTTTCACGTCGCAGTTTGGCTATGATGCGAAGTTTTCATATTTCGAAGTTTGAAGGTCCAGTCAGTGCTGGACAGACAGCAGTTTCACTATGGTTGTGTTTAGAAGGCATTTTGGAAGGCCCAGGATGTGTCAGGGTGGAGACAGAGATGGAGTGAGGTGAGTCATGCAAGAATAAGATTCCTACTAGTGTGTGCTAGCAGGGCTTATAACCTGTTGAATCTATAGTAAGGGCAGGTGTGCCCACTCAGTCACTGCCCACGGTGTGAAACACGACTAAATTCACCTATAGTAAGGGCAGGTGTGCCCACTACAGTACATTAGCTAGAACTACAATGAAGAAATAGCTGGAGTCTCACCTCAGTCACTACCCACAGTGTGAAACACAACTGAGGTGAGAGAAAAGTAATGTAAAGCTAAAAATATGGGTGGAGTTGTGATCACGTAAAACTCTGGAATGTTCAAATTAGTGTAAATGGAATAAGTATTGAAAACGAGGTGTTTCCAGCCTTTCCGCAGAAGAAGTGCTTCAAGACTATCAGAAGTGGCTGTGTGGGAAACTTCCGGAAGTGTCAAAAGCGCAGGAATTCCGGAAACATCGGAAGTATCAGAAGATATATGGAGTTACACTTTGACAATAATTTGCATTGTATGTTCTATTGATGTGATCTGTAGATCAAGTTCTTGAGGAGAGACTTAACACAAGTGGTTCAGATTCAGTGATCATTATCAAGTTTTCCTTTGCTACTGAGTTGTGTGAAGGTCCCAGTGTTGCTGCCCCCAAGGCTACCAAAGTGGCCGAATCACCTGACCCCTCCCCTCAGGCTGTTGCTGGGGCTACAACGGTCCTCAACTCACTCCACCATGCTCCTAATACAGTTGACCAATGGATTGGGGCGGTCGGTACAAGCATGTCCACTCCCACTGAATTACAGACCCTCCAAACAACATGGGACGTTCTATTGTACAGGCTCAACCTGTTCAACAAGATCGTTGCAGGTATTGCCACAGTATCTGATGTTTATTGGTTTGATTTTCTACTCTAAATATGACATAGGTGCACCCATACATGACTCTGGCCTGGTCCATCATTTCAAGCATGATGCAGGTCTGTGTGCCATCTGTTACTTTACATTATCACTTATCACATGTGGTCGTCCATTTAGGTGCTCATCAACCAGAAGAATCGTGATGATCAGATTCATTGCTTAGCATGTATGATGGGTGAAGTCTTGTCATTTGTTGAGGACACCAAGCCATTGAAGAAAATTACAGCGTGTCTGGAGATCATCATATATTTGAGTCAGCAAGTCCACCTCTGCACCAAGTCCATTGTTGAATATGCTCAACAAAAGAGCTTCTGTGAGTAGTTATCAACTTTGTTTGAACTCTGCCAATTGTACACTCAGGGATCAGGGCGGGTAAATACACAATCTCTAACATTGATGCCAAGATTACCGATCATGAGAATACCCTGCAGGGACTCAAGACTGAATTTTTGAAGTGACTTACCCTGCAAACCAGGGTTACCATTGTTGATATGAAGAATGTTGTCAAGCATGCTGGTAAGTCCCATCTCTTAAGATTTTGATCATGTGTTCATGCTGTGCAACACAGCAGAACGCATTAACCTGAACGATATACCATACACTCTCAGTGCTAGGTATGCAAAGGAGAAAGATTGTCTTCAAGGGACTCACGTGTTCCTGATCTCCGAGATCTGTGCCATTCTCAACAATCCTGCTGAGGATGCTCCGCATGTGTGCCTTCTCACTGGCGTAGCTGGATCAGGAAAGTCTGCAGTTGCCCACTCTGTAGCTTGACTATATGAAGAACAAGACAAGCTAGGCTTGTCATTCTGTTTTTCCAGCAGTGATGTTACAAGGTGGAACCCAGGGAACCTTTTTAGTACTATTGCTTGGGACCTCTCTGACCATGATCCTCAATTTAAACATCTTATCATTGAACCTTGCAAGTATCTTGTTGTTAGGCCATTAGTCGTTGTCATGGATGCCCTCAACGAAAGTAGTGATGTAGCTGGTCAGCAGCATTTACTGCAAGTTATTTCCATGCAGTTTGCACAGAATACTCTACCAATGAACCTCCACTTCCTTATTACATCTTGCCCGGAATGAGATATCATCTCCACGTTTCCATCTAACCCACAACTTGTTCACAAACAAATGGGTGACATCCCTGAACAGACCATCGATGAAGACATTGAGAGGTTCATTCACCATTCCCTTGGAGACATTTCCAACCTTGAATCCTCTTGGCCAAACAAGGAATGGTGTCGGATACTTGTACATCATTCCTATCATTTGTTCCAATAGGCGAGGACTGCATGCAACTTTATTCAGGGGGAAGGGACTGCTGCACTCAAGCATAGTGAGTGCCTTGAGCTACTCACCGGAGGTAGTGACAATGAGTCTGTCCATCCGCTTGACAGCATCTATCAGACCATCCTAAAAGCGATTCTCGAACGAGATTTCACATTGAAGAGGGCTCGGCAGTGGTATGATATAGTGATGGCAATCATACTCTTACTCTACGAGCCATTATCACTGGCGTCGCTTGAAGCTCTTTTTGGTGATAGCCTGGAGGTGCAGGAGGTTGTCAAGCCCCTAGGATCATTGTTAGATGGGATGCTCGACGAAGACAAATTGATTCTCCCTCTTCATACATCATTCTGAGACTTCTTACTGGATGAAAGCTGCAGTCACAGCTACCATGTTGCTATCCTACCAGAAGATACCCTCTTTCTCGGATGAGCATTGCTTGGTTGCATGCGTAATATGCTTAAGTTCAATATGTGCAACCTGAAAGATTCCCAACTCCACAATGTTGAGGTTCCATATCTGGACTATCAGATAAACATTATCATCCCTCCCTACCTCTCTTACTCATGTCAATACTGGATGCATCATCTGCAGCATGCTCATTGTACCCCAGGATTGTTGGATGAGACCACATGTTTCTTCAAGAAGTTCTTCCCTTACTGGGTTGAAGCCATCAGTCTTCTATGTCTTTCTTCCCCACTTTTATCTATTCTATCTGCCCTTGAGACCTGCACTATTCTACAAACCTTGGTTAAGGTAAGATGGTAAGTTCATCAGGAAACCTATGTTTTCTCTAAAGCATCTAAATTGGTCTAATGGTCTAATTTTAGATGATTTAGATGATTAGCAAGTTTGTCAGAAAGCTCTTTAGTTCTTTAAGCTACTAGTAAAATGGCTCTTTATAAAGATAGTTAGTTAGGCTACTAATGGATGAGTGTTTTAGAAAGATAGCAAATTATTCCATTTAGACAATTAGAGATTGTTCATAAGCCAATTCAGAACATTATATTTTCAGAGACATAGTGATAAGTCATTTAGTGAACTAGACAAAGTCATTAAGTTGACTAAGACTTTTAGATTTTTGGTCATATAGCATCTATGTAATGTAGACAATTAGACAGTAAGACACAGATATTGGTCAACTTTAAGAGTTTCAGATTTTTGGTCATATAGTACTTGTGCAATGTAGACAATTACACAATAGACAGAGATGTGTAGTCCACTCAGATCAGTGAAGATGAGGCCAGTTGGTTGTCTAGATGCCCTATTCATCTAGGTAAATGGATAGACAAGTTTATAGACCAATAAGTCTTCATATAGAACAATGAAAAGATACAGTGGCTCCCAAAAGCATTCCAATACCTACCAAAGATGCAGTGCACGAAGCGCACTGCAATACCCTGTGGGAATTTCGCTTATGTGTAGTGAGACAAATAATAGTACACACTCTTGGCTACATTTTGGTCCCTGGGTCATGTGA
>JBBPUG010001303.1:0-10650 GCA_038094535.1 Tubosaeta aff. alveolata
GCTTTCAATCGACTCAGGCGTAAATGTGGATAGGCTGCAAGCCATTCAAGTTATGGCGGGCACTAAAGTAAAAGAGACCGAGTACTGGCATGTCAGCGATAAAGGGGACGAGAGCGGTTGCTGGGACAAAACGCCACCCACTGCCAAGGAGTTCAAAATGGCCGGGGTTGTTCACGAAGCGTCTACCCTCTACATGGACGACGGGCTTCCCACCGATCCCTTGGCCCGGAGGCCGGATCGCGAGCGTCCGTTGACAGCAACTACCGATTGTATGGCACAGGCAATGTCTACGTGACCGGTTCCGCCTTATTCCCCACGTCCGGGTCTTGGAATCGTACGTCCTTAGGCTGAGTTGATTGGATTGTTATCTGACTCGTTTCACAACGAAGCAACGCTTATGATGTGCGGATTTGCGCAGGACCTTGCCACGAAGTTGTGCCAGAAATAGAGCCTCGGATGATCGCGATAATGTACATGTACATACCTATTGTCAGGTGAGGATATAAGGACGAAGATGTAGGAGAGGATCCGCGTCAATTTGCCAGCTGCGTTTCATGTCACTCGGATGCTGAAAGTCCAACCAGACGGCACTATTCTCCAGAGTAGTCGAAAGGACCAAGGTAAGTCTGTGGGTAAAAACCGAGTTGCGCAGCAATAACGCAACTAATTACATATCCGATGTCCTCAACTTTAGCCGCAAGTACAGTAAGACAGTCTATATATATGGTATAAATCGTTGAGGGAGGGGCATGTTACCTTCTCCTGGCCAAGGCTCTTGCGATGCTCCCTTTAATGATACCCATGGCCTTCTCCACGTCCTTCTTGGACAATGCTGCTGTGGCGGCGACGCGAATGGTCGGGCGCGAATCAACCATCTCCTGGCCTCTGAGGTGTTTGCCACGTGTGATGAATACACCGTTTGCGAGGGCATCATCAACGACGTCCTGCAAGGTCCGCTCCTCCGCTTCGTGGTCGAGTACAGGGGGAGTGGGCGTGAGGTATAGTTGGGTGTTGCGGAGACAGAAATGAATTATTGGACTGGCACGATGACTTAGCACGGTGATCCCTTCGGTCTTTTCCAATGCTGAACGAATAATATCAATGTTGTCGTGAAGAGCTGTGAGGGCTGAAGGCGTATTTCGCAGATAGCTAATTGCTTCTGATCCGGAAGTAGCAAGAAGAGGGGGCATTGATGCGGAGAAGACGAAGGAGGTACCGTTGATGCGCTATGAGGTGATCAGTGGGATATCAATGGTGGTGGAAATCCTGCCAACCTGGTGTTCCGTGACGATGGTAGAACCTGCGCAGAAACCGCCAGACGAACAAAGGCCGTTGGCAACAGAGCCCACGAGCATATCGATCTGCGTTGCCTGTAAGAGAATCGTCAGATTGAGCTCAATCAACCGGATGAAAAACGCACGGGGACGTTGTAGAGTTCAGTTAAGCCACGGCCAGTTCGACCAACTGTACCAAAAGAGATACTTTCATCCAGGATCAAACGATACTTGTGCTTGAGTTTGAGCTCAATCTGTCGACTATTCAACAGGAGAAAGTTGGAGTACATCATTTTACGGACCAGCTTGGGTAGATCAACCATTTCGCCATCACGTTCAAAGATGCCTTCGGTAATAATGAAACGACGGGTCAACGGGCCTTTGCGCTTCTGTCTCTCCTTCTCGATGCTGACCAGAACGTCCTCGAGGCTCTTGAGATCGTTGTGATCATACCACCGAATCGTCGAACGAGATATTTGAATACCCTTCTGGATAGCAAGGTTGACCGAGCGATCCGCGACAATGACATCGCCTCGCTTGCAGAAAGCAGGAATGACAGAAGAAATTGTCGAGAATCCTTGCGAATAAAGAATCGATGCCTCCGTTCCCAGAAATTCCGCGATATCACGCTCCAAGTGAAGGTGCACGTCTAGTCGGCGTGTAAACCACGCGACCCATGTGGAGAGGATTGAAACCTACCAACAGTACCATAGAAACCCGGAGGACCGCAACTTCCAAGACCGTATTTACGTAGGGTTTCGATAGCCCTTTCTTTTACTTGTTCGTTTCCTGCAAGCCCAACGAAATTGAAGCTGGCCAAGTTGATGACGGACTTCCCATTGGATAATAGTTTGGGCTTTGGACCAACTGGACCGGTAACGATGGGGACGGAGTTCAAGTCACGTTGCTCCCATTCTGTCAAAGGTTGCACAAGGCCCTCAGGCGTCCACTCGTCTACAAGCTCGTCGATTTCCTGCACAATGATGAGTGCACGGAGAAGTTTCAAGCTTAAGACAAACCTTGTCGGAAAACTGTATAAAATTCTTTCCCTGTTTGTCTCCTCGTGTCCGTGACTGCAGCAGCGTGCGAATAGCAAAGATGATGAGGATTAGTTCCAAGATAGTTCGTCCAGGATCATTTTGGTGCGAAGACTTGACGTATCGTGCGACCACAGCAGAACCGGGAATTTTGTAGAACGTCGACTCAATCCTGGAGAGAGCATGAGCCAAAAACGCGAGCAATGGCTCCAACGTCAGGGTGGGGGTATCCGACATTGTGGGCAGAGGTGAAGCCAAGAGGGAGACCAATAGCACTGCTTTGCAAAAAGGATATTATGTAAGTCACTCAATAATTCGGACTAAATCGTACCATCGCCATCATTCTTTGTTCCAAGGCTGGTGAAGTTACAATTACAGTAGTGGTGCTCTGAAGCCAGTGTTGATTCTTAGCTTCAGGATATCACTTATAATTTTGAACTGCCAAGTCAATGTTCAACTTTAGTTCGAACCCAAATGAGACTGGTGGCAGTTGCCGACGATATGGGTTCAACGTTGGGTGCCCCAATGCTCACGAAGCCCTTTTGATTGTAGAATTTGTACCCCAATCTATCAAGGAGCCTGGCCCCCATTAACTTTGTGCCTCTAAAAGAACACCGCAGCCGGTAAATTGAATAGCCTGTCACTGACTCCCTGGCAGGTGGCTCGCCCGCTTGGTTCGAGTTCCGTTGAGCCGGCATAGGGCCACCATCCTAACAGTGCAAGGTGCAAGGTGCTTTCTATATCAGTTGATCATCACGATATCGATTTCACAGGGTAAAGCAGGACCAAGCTAAACTGCTCAGGTCTTAGTTCCTACCTTGCAAACATATGGGTTCGTACATCATCAAGTCAGGGGAGTTAACGATTCCCGAAGTCTGTGTATCTATGCTAGGAATACTCAGTTTTGCCTACGACAGAGTCTCACCTGGCAAGCACAGAGCCTTCTAAACTGATTTCCCGCGGTGCTTTCTTCTGACGCAGGCTCCGAAGGACATCACGGAACCATTTAACTGATCGCTTCATCTCCGCAGATCTCTTCAGCGCCCCGGGAAATGCCTTCAGGGATGGAGATTTAAGGGCACCCAAGTCCATCCGCTGACTGCAGCTACCCGCACAGCACCTCGGTACGCCTCCCCCACGATGCTTGCAAAGGTTTTCGATTAACGTTCTGCTCGTGACTTGTGGTGCTGTCCGCCCTTTCAGATGGCTTTAGACGTCTTCCAGCAGGTTTTCACTTTGTCTCAGGCTGCCAGCGCAGTCAACAATGTCAAAGGAAACCAGAAAAATCTTCAGCAACAACTTCAATCCCAATTGAACCTTATTCTTCCACGTGCCAACCCAGGCTGGCAGCTTGTATGGGGTCCAGTTGTGTGGAAGCATTTCCCAGATATCACCTTTAGCGGCCCTGACAACTCGTGGTATATCGCTTATCATCCGAACCTTCAGTATGAAGATGGCTCTGTACACCCCACCTACGCCATCGCTATCGCTGGCACCCCAGCCCAGTCCTTGTATGTGTGGGCGCTAGAGAACTTCGCAGTCGTCACTGTCACCGATTTCAACGCCTGGGTCGCTGGCGGAATTCAGAACTACCCACTTCCTTCCCCAGGCTTCTTAGGTAGCGCATACATAGCGACAGGGACGGTGACCACGATACGTTTATTGCTCACCACTGCAGCACCGGACGGCGCTGCGTCCTCGGGCACGACGCTCCTCGACTTCATCCAAAATGTCGACCAATCTACGTCTCCCAGGTTCATTTGCACCGGACACAGCCTCGGCGGTGCTCTTTCCCCTTCCATCGCGCTGGCCCTGGTAAAGTCTGGGACCATCCCCGCCGACAAGACCCTGACCTACCCTACTGCAGGACCCAGCCCCGGAGACGTAGGCTTTGCCGAGCTCTTTGCTCAGACGTTCCCGCCTCGCAAGGCACCAGGGGCTGCTAGCTATCAGGCCTGGAACCTCAACCTGGTGAACACGCTCGATCCGGTGCCCCAGTCTTGGGCGCTCAGCGACGCCATCTCCCTGAAGCAAAACCTGCTCAGAATCCCCGGCCTCTACGGCGATGCGATCCTTCTCGACGTGAAGCTCACCGTGTGGTTGGGTGTGCTCTGGTCTGCATCCTTGGGCGCGCGGTACAAGCCTATCCCCAGCCAGTACTTCACCGGTAGCACGCCTGCGTCTGTGCCCACCAACTTGATCGCGTTCCTCAAGATCATCATCCCCGAGCACATCAATGATTACTTTACGGAAGTCGGCGTCCCCATTCACTCGTCGGAGGAGTTCCCGGTGGGCCCTGGGCTCACCCCCAAGACAGCGGAAGAGAAGATGTACAACTTCCCCGTCATCAACGATTTCCAGTGGGCGTTGGATCACCCAGAGGAAGCCCGTGAGGTCCAAGAAAAGGTTCAGGCCGCTGTAGATGCGAAGGGTGGACTGAGCGGATTGGTCGGAACGAGCGCATCAGCCGGAGCGAGTGCGTTGGGCACAGCAAGCGCATCAGCTGGAGCGACTGCATTATGCACAGCGAGCGGATTGGGTGGAGCGGCGAAGGGATTGGGGAGCTTCATATGAAATGCAGATTCTCTGCAACATTTGTATTCGTAAAGTAGCCGAGATAACAAGCGAGTGTACGTGTATTTCGGTGGTGAATGAATCACATTGAATCTGGATGGTTCTGCTCACTGTACCAAAGGGATTATTTCGACTGATTACTACCCTACTCGGACGGGACCCGGACAGTCGCTTTGCTACTCTACTGAGGGTTAGAGCCATAAATGGCCTTCGCTTTCGGTGCTTTGAACGGGTGACACTCGGTATTGAAAACATCTAAGATGACATCTCAGCATCAGTGCTCGAACGCACCCACGCACTTACAGTCGTCGAGCGAAATGTGGTCGGGATCATCAAACGTCAGGTAACTGTCGACGGCGAGCCCGAGTGGTAAGGAGACATCGAAGGAAGGGAGGCGAAGATCACGTACAGGTACTTGAGCACCTCTCCAAACCAAAAACTCTCCATGTCGTTCGTCTTGGACGAGTTCACGCTGTTCACATCGTTGAGCCCAACGTACGCGATAGTTGCCGAAAGGTATGTTTGGAAACTCTTCAAGGCACTGGCAGCGTTGTTGAGATATTTGATGTCGCCCGTCGCACGCCAAGCATAAAAATTGGATTCAAGCACTTCGGGGCGTAAGATGTAGCTCGACCCGGTGATATAATAGCCATGTTTATTGTAGAATTGGATTTGACTTGCTGTAGGCTCCCGGCCACCGGTATAGCTGCCATCACTGGACATGTAAGCGAACGACTCGGGACCAATGCCGGTGCTGCCAAAATGGTCTGAGCGGTAAACTCTGGCAGGAAAAATGGTGCCCACGCAGTGCTCGCATAAGTATTCCAGCACGCATCGGTGAGCCGAAGACCAATGTCGACAATGGTGTCATTTTTAGTAAGCTTCCCGCCTTCGACGAATGAGCTTGCGAATTGCGATCCGAGCGACCAACTACCACGTACCGAGAATCCAGTTTCCACCATGGAAGCATGCCAGATGTGAGCCGACATGAAGCAACTGCTTGTCATAATCGGCTAGGTAAGTCCAGTTACCTACAGTCGAGGTCTGGTGAAAAGGCGACGTCAGGATTATCTCACAAGCTAGCTCCAGTAGCTCACCTTCAGAAGATGTCGGATAGAGGTGTCAACTGCAACAGACCACGCATCTGCGTATGAATTGTCGTCGGTGTTTGTGAGGCGAGGGTACTTGATCAAGTATTCATAGTATGAGTCGCATCCTGCACCCCAAGACTATATACCGTCTAGTGGGCAATCTAAATGCATCTTCGAGGAAATCTCATACCACGTAAGATCCAACTGGATCTCCGGTCGAAGGGTCAATGTACTCCGGCGGCATTCCGGGCAACGGCTTTGGCTCCTAAGCAAGAGTGTCGTTGTCAGAAACCGATGAGGGAGTCGAACAAGAGAACTACATAGTTAATGATGTGCTGCACTGTTTTTTCTGCCAGCTCCCGGTAAGTGTCGTTTTTGGTGTATAAACTATCGATGGTTCAGATACGAACATTCATAAATACCTCGGCTCACCTTAAACGGTTCCACTCCAAGGTAAGCTATGGTCCACCCAGATAAACATTTCATTTGGATCAAGTACGAAGGACATACAGTGCCGATTCCCGCAATGCTGGTCTGTAAGATACTAAGGACTCGCCCCGTACTAAAAATGGCAGATAAGACTCACTCTCTCGCGGATGGGTGCATGGCCAGCAAAATCAATCTTGTTGTAGGGAATAGGATTGTCCTGTCCTCCCTTGCTCGAGTCAACCATTCAGACGGGAGGCGCGAGAATGACCCACCCCGACCCACGCATACGCCAACTGTTGTGCAACCTGCTCTGACTTCTGGACCAATACATCGTACTTATATCCAGAGAGCTCATATGCAGACAATAATCCTCCCACGAAACGGATTGTGGTTTCAAGTAGACTGGATGGGCGTCAGAACGCTTGTCATGGGCAGCACAGCGAAGTGTTACTTGACGGCCCCTCTCGTCTGCGAGACACTAAAGTCTACTGTTGCAGTGTAGTTGACTGCCTGTTCGAACCAGTCATACAAACCCATGATCCACTTTACGATCGTACATAAGTCAACTGAAGATGCTACAATTCAGAGGAGAGGCGGACCATCGTACCCATGGCATCCACAATGGACGCGCCCCACCCGTTATAACCATCAGAATACGACTTGGTGGTGGGAAGTAGGTCATCGTGACCCCACGCGTATTTCCTACAATGAGGGTTAGACCCATCCTACGAAGCATTATTAACACTGACCGGTAGGCTTCGTACGACTCCATGAAAAGGTTCACGACCTCCTGCTTGTAAGCGGAGGCATTGGATGGGAGTTGGAGATTCGCAAGTTGCACTGGGGCGCCGTTATATATGATGTAGACGGTGTCCAACGGTGGCGCTTGCACGCTTTTAAAACTTCCCATGCCGCCCACATTTATCCAAAAAGCAATAAAGAGGACGGTGACAAACGCAAGGACAAGCCAATGACAGGATATCATTATGGCGTTTCCGAGCGTCTGTGGGGGAGACTACGGGCGTGTTGTCGGGACAACCCATTGGGTTAATAACCCTGTTCCCAGAGCCGAATATGAATTTTCCAGGGACCAGGGTTGTTGGGCCTTACGAAAGTACTTAATACCGCCTATCTTCTGGCTCGGAGATTTATCTTCACTGTCTGAGGCGACGGCCTATCCGGAATTGAGGGAGGTATTGCGCCCACGGTGGTGCAGTGCCATGAAGTTTATGGTGCAGTACCTATACCTCAAGGTGGTTAGTTGTGGGTCATCCGGTAGCGAGGCCCGCTCCGATCTGATTCCTTTTTTGGTTAGTTGCTTTTATTCATGTGACCATCGTGTGGTCACGCTTGTCCATGACATCTGTCGTCGAAATGGTGGGAGGGGGGAACAGCGCTCGGCGAGCGACGGAGTCTGAGAGTCTTGTGTGTTTCCTTTTGCCATATTCGGACCATCATTTGTCTCAGCCAGCTCGCCTTTGCATTGACAATAAGTTTTTGCATCGCCGTGTTATCTACGCTGGCGGCGCATGATTCGCTGGTAGGTATACGCCCACTGGTTCACTCCTTTCGCAGTGCCAACATGATCTACTGGTTTTGGGAAATGTGTTTGGTCTCACAGTACCACGCCGTCATGCAGAGATCATTCCTGTCGACCATTTTAGTAGACCCTTCCCACTTGATTCCACCAAAAGTACTGGGCCTGAGATCGAATTATCTTCGTGTCAGTGGAAGCGTCGAGCAAACCGGGTACCCTCTAGTGAGCGCCATACTCTAAGTGGTAATATTTGGAAGTGTTCGAGGTATGTACTACTGTGGAGAGTATTTATAAGTCGCGTGAGCACGACAAGTCCGGGCTTCCATAAATAAAGGATACATCGTTCACTAGTACCGACGAAACACGATGCTACTTCAAGCTTCGAGTGTGGGCGACACATTTGAGAATTCGTTTGTGACGTGAATATACGAGCAATGAAAGGTGCACTAATCAAGTGAAGCTCAGTCAGCGTGTCCTTGCGATGGACTGAGGATGAACCTCAGGGTCGAGCGTCCGTATATATACAGTGCGTATCATAAGGGTCATGGTTCGACAAAGAAAGGAATGAAAAAGAATGAGAAAGAGAAAACAAGAAAGGCATCTATGATGCGTTTGGTGCTTTGCCACGCCATGATGTCTAGTTAAAAGGTAAAAAGCACACAAAGAAGCAAAAGAAAATATCGTACGAAAAGAGTCCGCGGGACCGTGGCTGCGTGCCCGCTTGCCCGCACTTCAACAGTTTGGGGACCAGAGCCGTAGATATCCTTAGCCTCTGGTGCTTTGAAAGGATGACACTCCATGTTGAACACGTCTGGAATCGAAGGGTCATCTCAGTATCCGCCACAGTGCTCGTCCATATGCCGACACACATTCATCGAGTGAAATATTGTTGGGATCGTCGAAAGTCAAGTAGCTGCGCGAGAAAAGGATAGTCGGCTGAGAAGACGGGGAGTTAAGAGACAGCACGCACAGGTACTTGAGCACTTCTGCGAACCAAAAACTTGGCATGTCATCGATTTTGATCGAGTTTACATTGTTCACATCGTTGAGCCTGGCAAACGCTACAGTCGCCGGAAGGTATGTTTGGAAACTCTTTATGGCACTGGCAGCATTGTTGAGATAAAATTGGACTCGAGGACTTCGGGACGCAGGATGTAGTCTGACGTGGTGATGTAATAACCATGCTCGCTATAGGATTGGGTTTGGTTTGCTGTAGGAGCTTGCCCTCCAGTATAGTCGCCATCGCTCGATATGTAGGCAAATTCCTCAGGACCAATACCAGTGCTGTCGAAATGGTGAATGCCATAGGTTCCTCTGGAAGGAAAAGTGCTTACGCAGTACTCGCGTAAGTATTCCAGCATGCATCAGTGAGCCGAAGACCAATGTCCACGATGGTATCATTGTTCGTGAGCTTTCCACCTTTCATAAATGAGCACTATTGTCGCCAGAGGCGACCAATGTCCACACACCAAGGATCCAGTTTCCGCCATAGAAGCATGCCAGATGTGAACCCACATGGAGTACTTGACCGTCGTGATTAGCCAGGTAAGTCCAGTTACCTACAGTGGATTGTCTGGTGGAACAACATTCTCAGAATAAATCCACAAGCCGGCTCGAGCAACGCACCCTCAGAAGCTTTGGATAGACCGTAATTTTAGACACAAACATTTATAGGGGACTCGGCCTACCTTAAACGATTCCACTCCATGGTAAGCTGTCGGTTAGTTACACTAAAGTTAGATCCTCTGTGCCATTCGAAGTGAGCGAGACGAACATACAGTACCAGCTCCTGAAATGCCAATCTCTGAGAGAGATTAACGTCAATAGCCCCTGCGATGGTCAAATGTCTTCGAGACTCACTAATCCGTATACGGGTTGGTGATCAGTAAAGTTGATATAGCTATAGGGAATGGCGTTGTCCTGCTCCCGTGCCCATGTTAAACATTCGGGCAGGACCAGTGATAGTGACCCACCCCGATCCACGCATACGTCAATTGTTGTGCGACCTGTTCTGCCTTTTGGACTAGTATGTTGTGTTTGTATCCAGAGAGCTCGTAGGCAATCAATAGCTCTCCGACGGCGCGAATAGTTGTTTCGAACAGACTGGATAGGTATCAACAGTCTGTCATGGGGAACAGTGACTTCTCACCTGACCGTCGCGTTCGTGCGTGGGGCACTGAAGTCCACTGTTGCGGTGTAGTTGACTGCCTGTCCAAACCAATCGTACAAACCCATTATCCACTTTAGACAGTCACACGTAAGTCGTTTGAAATTATTACTCAAATGAGACACAAACCATGGTGTCTAGTGCGTCCACAATGGTCGCGCCCCAGCCGTTCAGACCGTCAAAATACGAATTTGTGACCGGGAGTAAGTCATCGCGACCCCATGTATATTTCCTTCGATAAAGGTTAGAGCCACTTTAAGCATTGCTCTCTGGGCGCTGACTGATAGGCTCCGTACGACTCCTTGAAAAGGTCCACCACATCCTGTTTGTAAGTAGAGGCATCGCATGGGAGTCGCAGGTTCGCGAGTTGTACTGGGCTGCCATTAACGAGGGCAGCGAAAGATGAAAGAATAAACCAATGACAGAATATCATAATGGAGTCCAATAAGCTGGGAGGGGGGGGGGGGGGGGGGTTAAACACGTAAGCGTACCCCTGAAAATTTAAAAAAAAATAACTAAAATGCAATAAACACAAACCACC
>JBBPUG010001304.1:0-10650 GCA_038094535.1 Tubosaeta aff. alveolata
CTATCCTCTGTGTTTCCAGTCTGTTCTAGTTCTGTTAAAAGTTAGGATATTAACAAAGAAAAAGTGCTGTCTAAGTTGTCTTGTTGATGTACATATATCCACCAAAATACTAGGTTCAGAACTGGTTCAAACCAGTTCTCAAAAATTTGAGAACAGCCAAATCTGAACCTGAACCTGAACTGAACCTGAACCTGCAGGTTCAGTTCAGAGGTTCAGGTTCAAACCTTAGATTCTGGACTGAACTTTGGCAGCCCTAGTCAGTCTGTACTTGTATTCCTCTTCCCTAGTTTCGGAATCATCATTCACTTGCTCTTCACATTCCAGACACTCACTTTGAGTCAAGGGTGTGATTTGTGAGGTTCCTGACATGGTAGGAATACTTTGTCAAACAAGATTCATTTTCCGTTTTACAAGTTGTTGCAAACTGTGTGAGTATAGATCGTTTAGTTCTATGTGATCAGAGCCGTGTTATCAAGGAAGGACCTGTGAGTCTCCGAATTAGTCTGCACACGTATTCTGGTCACCCATGCGATAAGTACGTGGTGTCAGGTTGGTATCAAACCATTTTCAACTTGTCATGATGTTGGGTTATTATGGACTTCCTACAAAGTCACCTTCCCCTTGATCATCCCGCCCTATGATATAATTCTATTCTTAGCCCTTGTGTACATAGTGTAGCTTTGTAGTAGTCACTGGAACCGTTGAATATGACGGCTGCTAGGAGATTGAAACCAGCAGTCTACCAAATGCTAATACTCATTTTCGCTGTATATTTCACAGGACTGAGGTTGTGCACGTTATAGACCTGTAAAAGCGCAGGAAAACGCTCGAGTAGAAATCGTGCCACGCTTTCGATGGCAGACTCCTGGATGGATGAATATACAAGCGAAAGCCCTGTCACTGCACGGCCGTGGTGCGGATGGAGGACTCCACAGCCGATAGCGACAGCACTTTCTTGGCGTACACGCACAACCCAAGATCATGCAATTGTGCTTTGTAGATCTTGATCGAGCAATGCCTACAGTCAGTCCAGAGCAACCATAGCTGTTCGGCGGGTTAGGCAAAAGGATTAGAGAATTCCCCTTTCAGATCGAGGAAAACGTGGCTGTGACGCGGCGCCCATGTGTTCTCAAGTCTTTCCTGCTTGTCACATTAGTGCAAGCCGCCACTGAAACGTGATTCATGAAAAGGTTGGGGCTTCTTGAATCTCATACCACATGCTAGTGCTTCGCTCAATACCAAGTAGGGGCCTCGCAGCCACCTCTTTATCATTGCGATCCAGCGGGTTCGCTAATCCCATCGAGAGCACCATCTGACGTCGATTAGTAATTGGGTAGCGGATACGAACAAAAACAAGAAGTAGTCCATACACACCGAGCAAGTCGCCACAGCCGATACACGATTATGTGTTTCTCTGAATGTAGTATAGAGCTCGATTTATGGGACAAGGGTAGTTGTTAAGTATATGGAGCAGGGACCGGTTCCGAGACAAACGTTATTGGAAGATCCTCCGTCGATGTAAGCGCTTCGACTAGATAAACAACACCAAAGATCAGGAAAAGTGCTGCTCCCACGAGAGTAACTGAAAAGGACTAAGAAAATAGACTGGAGAGGTGCGGTTGTAAACGCACCATGCTTGACGGATATCTTGGTCGAAATATACCGACCAGCCATCACAGCCAGCCCCGTGCATGCCGAGTGACCGATGACCGTCCCCAATGTCACAAGATATACGTTCTTTGAAAAGAAAAAAAAAACTGCGTGAGCCTATCTGCACCAACACACAACATACACCTACATGAGTTGCACCTAGTGCAATAGTCGCGATCTGACTCCGATCACCCCATTCGCCCAAGAACGTGAGGAGGAACGCTTGTGCGTATACTGGCCCCAAAACAAAATTGCAAAAGTTGCGCGCTCCTTCCGTCATACCAGATTTCGCCTTTCGAGGACTTGCCGCTGCTCGTCCGTCGCCTTCTTCAAGACGCTCCAATGGGATATCTGATCCAACGCCCATCTGTGCATCGTCGGTCTCGATCTCCTCCTGTGCTTCTCGCATCTCCTCGTTGATTTTTGCGGTCCCACCCTGCATCTCGTGGGCTTCCATCATCATTTTGGCACCAAAGAGCAAGAAAAACATCCCCGCCGCGATGTGGACCCACTTCTTGGGAACGAGCTTGGGGAGAAGGTGTCCCATTTCGGCGGAGAGCAGGGACATCAACAAAAGGGAGGTAAAAGCGCCTGCGAACACCACGAGACGAGGATGGCGCATTGCCATGATGGCCGCGATCAGGAAGGTCTTGTCACCTATCTCGGAGAATATGATCATCGCGAATGAGCGTATGAGTGTGTCGATTGTCGAGTCGGCATCGCTGTCAACTGCAGACATGGCTCTGGATACAAAATCTTGTCAGAGAAGCGCGACATTGCACACATGCGTTCCGACTGACCTCTTGCAGTGCGCGTTTCTCAGTCAGGTTCGTCAGCGGTTTGTTGGACGATGGAATGGGTGTGAGATGCTGCGTAGGCCGTTGCTAACCTTGCTCGTGTTCAAAACTTCCCTGGTGCCTGCCAACTTGACAGGATGATTGAAGGAAGAAAGCCAGAATAGCATGTGCACGTGACACCCAAGCTGCCGAAATTGGGCTGTTTGATCACAAACACAACAAAATTACAGGTACAAATCAGCGGACCAGTCCTTGTACTTCTCTACTGCCTCTACTAAACCATCCCCCTTCGCTTTCACCATCTCGAGTGCTCTTCTGTGGAGGGGGAGGCGGATTGGGGGATCGTCCAGTTGGGATATCTTCTCAAACGCAATGCAGGCTTTCTGCGGATCGCCATCCGCATGAGCCGCTTTTTCGAATACTGCACGCCATTTGGTTCCCGGGAGCTCTGGATCCGTATACGCAGGGTGGGGTGGCGCAAGGCCGGTTTGTGCCTTTGAAAATAGGTCTGTACGGAACGGTCCGAGTTCGACGATGGTAACCTATTTGCATTCAGTTGTTGTTGAGTAAGCATGGAATAATATCACACCTTGATGTTCCAGGCGGGATTCAATTCATGAGCAAGCGCTTCAGTTAGACCCTCAAGGGCGAATTTCCTTGGGAAGATTGAGTCTGTGAGGTGACAGATGATTGGATGGACTTACGATGCACTGTAATGTCCGTAGCACGCACGGCCAAGGACACCCAACCCGGATGAGACCTGAAGAAGCCTACCGCCCTGGGGTTGACTGTCTTCTCTGAAGAACCGCACCGCTTCTCGAGTGACCTGCACGGCGCCCCAAAAGTTGATCTCAAACATTGCTCGCGCGTCGTCATCATTGACGGCTTCCACTTCCCCGTTGATCATGTTCCCTGCGTTGTTAAAGACGATATCAACGCGGCCAAAAACCTCTTTGGCTTTGGAAAACGCTACAGGAATCTGGGCATGCTGAGTGACGTCCAACTTGAGGACGAGTAGTTGGGTAGGGGCGTATTGAGCGGCGAGGTCATCTAGAGCCTCGGGCTTACGAAGAGTGGCGACGACTTTGTGGCCTTGTTTCAAGAGATACACAGTCAAGAAGCGACCGAAGCCAGAAGATGTGCCTGTGACTATCGGAGGTGAGTCAGCCTATCAATCAAACTACATGTGAGCTTACTGAACCAGACCTGAGGTTCTGCCATGATGAGAATAGAGGGTCGATGGATGCCTTATGCGATGGGCGAGCGCGTTTTATCAGCCCAAGGGTGCTTTACGGTATCAATTTAATGGGAGCTGTGCGTGCTTTGAGATCAGCGGGCTGGAGGGCCGATCGACTCCACTTCACGATAGTCACAAAGCGCAGCAGTACAGTTAGTGATCCACGCAACTTCAGAGACCCTGAAGGGAATAGATAGGCAAATCGCAATGTACACCATGGCCTCGAGGCGAAGACGTTATCAATTTACTGACGTATTCGCCCCGCTATTTGGCATCTGATATCGATGAAAGCTTGATCATGATCAGCAGACCGTCAGCTTATCAAAAGGGCTGTGTATTGCGAAATCCCTCCACAATGAAGAAACGATGAGTGAAACTTAGATTAAATTTTGTAAACGCGTCTATATCATGCACGTTTGTGCCATACAATCCAAACGGCTGTACTCTGCTGGTCGGGCTGAGAGGCTATTGCAATCGGAAGAACTAGTAGTGGCAGTGTTTGCACGCACCTTCCTTTTACGTCGATGAACTTTGCTCTGGGCACAAGCCAGGCCCTTGTTCGAAGTCGTCAACCTTCTGGGCGCTTAGAAGCCCTTGCTCGACTACTCAGAGGATGGCGACCAATTTCCATGCGTAAGTCCTTCGTATCAGTCCTCGCGCCGCCTTGCATGTACTTAGTTGACAGTAACAATGGGTATAACTCTTATTCTGGTTACCCATCGAAGAGAGATGGCTCTTCACCACACCTGGTTTTATACCCGTGCGTGTTTTATCGTACTCCGTGTTCACGATTGTGTCATTTGTGTTGTCCAGGTACGGACCTGAGGCTGCGCCACTACTCCCTAGGGAAAGAGAACGCGGAGGGATAACTGTGGGCCATATCGTGGTTCTCATTCTCCTCTCGTTCATGGCCTACCATACATCCACCCATTTTCTGCGCTGGCCAATGGATCCGTTCATCAGGCACGGAGCAGCAGAGCGCCAGAGGCTCAACATACACTGGGGTGACGTCGAGGCACATACATGTAGTACATATGCAACCAGGACGTATTCCGCGCAACTAATGAACCTGCCGACTTCCTGGGACGATCGCGTGGATGTGTGTCGGCTTACACATCTCGAAATCCATGGGATCTCTTATCCACCCACGACCTGCGAAGACAAGGCAAGTGATATGCAACAAGGACGATCCGGAGATTGATGGTGTGCTGCTAGGGCCCCGGCGTCGTAGTTGGCCGGTGGGAAATCAGCCAGCAAGAGCCAGACTGCACAACATATTGGGATGAATACAATGACAAGGCTTGTGATCTCTCCCCCCCTTTCCGTTTGTAGCGCTGATAAAACCATTAGGGTTGTACATCACCAGGGTCCGGGAAAAGGGTAAGATGGGAGTTTCAGGTATTACACGGTGTTAGAGCTGATCACTTTCAGCATTACACACACAAACTAATGAATCTTCCCCATGGAAGTAACTGGAGAGAATTTTGCGCCACAACACCTGTCAGTTTCAACCACATGCACTTCCCAGGTGCCGAGGAATGCTTTACATCAGTATGTGTGCTCTGCAAGGCTGTGAACGTAACTAATTGTTTACGTGACAGATTTGGGGTGTATATGGCCGATGGGAAGTGGATGACAGCCGATGCTGAATGCCCCTTTACTTTTCGGGTCTTTCGGCCCCACAATAATTGTGATATACATCGTACAGTATGTTTTGCAGTCTGTTATATGAACGAACCCATTATGTTTCGCCTAGCCTGGTGACCTTGCCCGTTCTGTTGGTGAACCTAAGTCTGACATTGCCAACTAGGCAGACCTGGTCACCGGACAGTGTCTTATGCCTTGAATGGCTGTAGCGTGGTAATTGGGTCAGATTTCGCTAAGAGAATAGGTGCACAGTGCACCAAGGAGACTTCTTTAGATTCTCCCATCATGTCGTCACTGGTGGCGTGGATGCAGCCTACAAAGCACTTGGAGCAACACTTTAACGAGTACCGGAACGTGTTCGAATAACCCAAAACTGAGTCCACCTGGACAAACTTCGGATATGTCACCAATCTTTATCCAAACATGTTGGCAGCTATTCCGAACAAGTATGAGTGCCGACGTGCATGACATGCCTTTGTGCTTGCATTTCTGGGTATCTAGCTGCCAAGCTCTGGCCCATGTTTTGTGTATTTTCTGATATTGACTTAGCCCGAATAAGGAAGGATGATTGAAGTTGATGCCGTCGATACTGTTGACAAGCTCGGTTCCATTAGCTTCACAAATCGGTGAGAGGGCTTTTACAGCCAGCTAGTTAACCACTATCCCGATTTGAACAGCACTAGTATCGTCCCTAAAACTCCGTGGTGGTAGGAACAGCGTCCCGAAGTCTACGGCGAAGCAACTCTGTGTGTTTATCCGAGTCAGCCGGAGATGGTCGGCAACCTTTGACACGATATGACACACCAGCCTCCCTTTGGATATTCACGATCCATGCGCGAATCACCGATGTATACAATTCAGGATCATCCGTTCTTGGGATTCCGTGCAAGACAAAATCTTTCTCCCTTTCGCTCCGAAATCTCCGCAAGAACCACCGCGGTAAAAGACGATAGTCTGGTGACCAGATCTTAACAAGACGAACCCTTGTGTTTTTCTAGAGCCTCCAATTGAAATGACCCTTCTGCGAAGAGAGCGGGGATCTCCAGACCTAGATCCGCACTTCCTGGGGACTGCTCTCTCCTGGGCCACCCAGATCTCGAGATTGGATCCGGTGGGCGAGAATCTATATGCCCTTTAGGTGACGGCACTTCATTCGATGTCTATGGCGAAACCGAATGAATCGGGGTCCGTCACCATGTACGCCGTACCCTGGTATTCAAACTTTGCAATGCCCAAAAACTCTTGGGGCGAATCTTTTGGATCCGCCGCTTGAAACTGGAACTGGTTCTCTCGAACTAGTTTGACAAGGCAGGGGGCTGCCGCTTCACTGATTATATCATAGTCATCTTGGCGATTAATCCCAGGGCCTGACACACCAAATAAGCATCTGACGTGCGCAGGATGGACGAGATCTCGCAATCAGTGGACCAGGTGAGTGCTGGAGCACTGGCCATCCACTTCCTTCATACTAGAAATATGCGCTTACGTCATTGTAAAGTAACTGCATCACCGTAGTATCCCGGTATGCGTTCGTTTTACACCCACAATGCCTTCCTCAGAGCCCGTGTTCTCTACGCCCTTGACAAGGTTGTTCGGTATTCACCATCCCATTATGCTGGCTGGGATGACCATTGCTGCTGGCCCCAGATTGGCTGCCACTGTCAGCAACTCGGGCGGTATCGGCGTCATCGGTGGTGTCCGCCAATCCCCCAAGGTACTCAAGCAATCTATCCAGGAACTAAAGTCCCATCTCGAGGACAAGAATGCCCCCTTTGGCGTTGATCTTCTTTTTCCCCGGGTCGGCGGGAACGCGAGAAAGACTAACGTGTGTCTAGTCCTGCGCTCTTGTCGGACACTCACTTGTTTTTTGTAGTATGACTACACCAAGGGTCAGCTCGACGGACTCATTGACGTTATTATCGAGAGCAAGGCGGCCTTGTTTGTCAGCGCAGTCGGTGTTCCCCCAAAGGTTGCCGTGGATAGGCTGCATGCAGCCGGTATACCTGTGATGAAGCAAGTCTTCCTCCTATCCAAGTATATGAAACTGACGAGTCTACCGCCGTAGCATGGTTGGTCACCCAAAGGTACGTGGGTGATCTAAGTACACCCTGTCGTACATATGTGGCTACCTTCTCTGCAGCACGTTTGCAAGGCCCTTGAACGAGGTCCGTTTACTTTTTCCAAATGGGACATTGAGAAACATGTTTCAGGCGTGGACATTATTTGTGCGCAAGGGGGGAAGGCGGAGGTCACACGGGAGATACCCCGTTTTCCATCCTTATTCCTGCCGTCGTTGACTTATGCAAAAACGCTCGAAGTCCCTTGACAGGCGAGCCTGTCATTGTCGTCGCCGCAGGAGGTATCTCGGATGGTCGTGGCCTCGCAGCCGCTCTTTCGTAGGCGCCTTCTATGTGACCCCTTCGTCCGGTTTACCCCCCTTTTGAGGTATGGAGCACATGGCGTCTGGGTCGGAACACGTTTCATTGCCAGTGACGAAGCAGGGGCTCCATCAAAGCATAAAGAACAGCTGCTCACTGCAGGATATGATGACACCGTGCGAACACTTATCTATTCGGGTCGACCGATGAACGTGCGGAGGACCCCTTACGTCGCCGAATGGGAGTCTCAGCGGAAACAAGAAATAGAGGTTCTCGTGTCGCAAGGCAAGATACCCCATCAAGTCGAGTTAGAAACACACCGGGAGAGGCGCGTTGAGGGGCGGATGTGTAAGATTACACGATGTCTTTTGTCTCTCATTCCTTGATGTATTTCCTAGGGCCGATGGGTAAAGTCGCCGGAACTATCAAGGTCGGTCTCTCATCTGCTTCAAACTATTGCTTATGCAGACCCTTACTATTGTAGGATATCAAGCCAGCTAAATCAATGTATGCCAACTATTTCAATCATCTCTACACGCGAGACTAACAAAGGTCCCCTAGTATCGACGAGATGGTTTCGCAAGCAGCTTCGAGTTCGAAAAGGGCATCGAATCTGATAATTTCGAAAGCCAAACTCTGAACCATCTCATTTGTATATCATGCAAACTACGAATAAATGAGACATCTGTCTAACCCATGACTATACGTGGGGACATCCATATCAGCTGTCAACCTGGAAAATCAGCCGTCGCCGGATGGAGCAGGTGTTGGGTGAGTGATCCACCAGGGCCACCATTCCTCCAAAGCATTACTCTCCACTCCTCATCCATCCCGGTCCTGCCTCACTGCCTCACTGGGCAGTTAGTTTGAGATGAATGTAGAGTGAGATTGACGACTCGGGAAACACCATTCACAACGAGAGCTTGCTGGCTGATGACAGAGAATGGCGACAACGTAAAGCTTCGCAAAGGGAGTGAGCGAAAGCAGGAGGATGGCACGAACGGGAAGTGGGTAGTTGGGTGGAAGGATGGTCATGGCTGGGTCTGAAGGATCAGCGACGATTTGGACCGTCTCGTCAGAGAGCGAGCGGATGGATCAACGACTGAGCCACTGATCCTTGTTTGGTGGTGGTTCACTGTGTCTTGGAGATCACTTCGCCACCATGGATTAGGCCCCGACCCGTTATCTTTCGAGCTTCCAAATTTTAATGACTCCATCCATCGTGTCTGCAGTCATCAACACGACCTCGGATATCCATTCGACTGGGCGACTGTGTGTGGGGATCGACTAAAGCCCTCCTTCCAGGACAGCAGTGAGGTCCCTAATTGACTCACTCTAACAGACAACTTTGTATGAAATGGGTTGTTACACTGTTACTGCCCGCAGTAACTTTTATCTTTGACGAGCTTGTGGCCAAGGGTGTCAGCAAATGAAGAACAAAGGTGCGCTGCATCGTGTGCAGAAGTCTTGTAGGATGAGGAATCAAAAATAACATTCAAGCTCTGGTGCAGATGAATCAAGCTTGGCTCAATGTCACCTCATACTTGCTGTACTGATATCAAAGGCCGACCTACGATAAGGCCTGGATTTTCTCCACTAGTACTTGCTTTCCCTTGGCTTCGCCGCCTCTCAACCTAGCCACGAAAGCGTCATCAAACCACTCTTTGACAGTGCTCCTCTGCTCGTCACTGCCCTCTTCACATATCCGTTCCAAGAGCTCAGCGACGACAAAGGCGCCATCACCCTGTGCGATCGCGACCGTCATCTCCTTCCCGACGATCGAGAGAAACACCGATGCGAATTCTGATGGCGAAAAGAATGGTGCACGCACGACCGTGTGTTCCGAGTGAGAAAAGTGCCCGCCCTGAAGCAGGCTTTTATACATGCGGGAGGCATGGGGGAGGTCGATCAGATGCGGTCGCTCGGGATCTTCGGAAGGGTAAGGCGATGTGAGGGCCTCTGCGAGGGCCTTCATCGCGGATGACTTGTCTGTTGACGCGTCAAACCACGCTGACAGCATGCAAGAAAGGAAACTGACCGCCTTCGGAGTAGAGCATGATGTCCAGTACGAGCAAGCTGCCAGCCGTATTCCTCGCCGTCTCTACGCCCGTGCTTACCACGAACTGGAGGAGGTCTTCGCTAGCCGCTTTCCGTATCTCGCTCTCGCGGATGGCGTTGTCTTTTTTGCTCGTCTTGGCGCGTATGCCGTCTGTTTCCGCGATGACAGCGATTTGCGCGGGAGTAAAATGCCTTCGTGAGCGCGGTATGATGAGATGCAAGAGGGAGCGTCTGCCCTGGGGAGTTGTTGCGAGCGCGGAGGCATGTGATGTTATGTCGGAAACAAGCGATTTTGCAGTAAGTTTCGTGTCGCTGGTAAAGGGTATAAACGAGGAGCAAAGAACCAATTATAGATCAATCATACTCGATGACGTCGAGTGCCGTGAATAGCACAAGCTGGGCTTCATCGTCGGTACACATCCGTTCCACGTGGGGTTTTATTACTTTGATGATGTGCTTCCGATCCTAACGTGGCGTGTTCGACCCGTAGACGTATGTACACTTAGCCACTCACTTTCGCCATGCCACGTGCAATGAATTCACGGACGGCTCGACTGCCATCCTTGGTGTGCACCATCTCGGCTAGTACATCCTGGCAACTGACGGACAGTTAAAGCGGAAAATAAGTGTAGGCTGGACCGCTAACCTTTCAAAGATTTCTCTGCGTAGTTTTTCTTGTTCTGATTCTTCTTCGACAGTATCCATAGCGGTGAGAAACTCCCACAGCGCGCGATGCACAATAGCGTATGTAGCGGCACCCTTGTCAGGATTATTGAATCTGTGTGGTATTCAGTATCATGTCGCTGTTGCAGGGTGGAATGTCCCGACATTGTCGTCAGGTTCGCCTTCAGAGCGGAAAGTAAGCGCCTGCGCCTGTCACAGG
>JBBPUG010001305.1:0-10615 GCA_038094535.1 Tubosaeta aff. alveolata
ACACCCCTCTGTTGATGCAGAGCATGATGACGATCGTGAGTTACGTTGAGGAGAACATTGAATCTGCCCTCATGGTCTACAAACCCAACGTCCCCAATCTGCAGTCCGTCTTGCTGATAGATTGACGGGAGATTACTTGACGGTTCTGGATACCGCAGTGGGTATCCGCGATGAATTGGAAGACATTTTGCGTACACATTCTGTGGAGACGTGTCCATCCTGTCGAGAGCAAAGGGCAAAGGCTGGTGTGGAAAAGCGCCTGTTTCCCTCGTGTTTACGGATTTTGCCGAGAAGTGCAGCTCACCCGAATCACCTTCCGGGGTGGTAGTACGCCGTGTGCTAGTGAAGTTGTGACTTGTATGATACTATTCATACAAGAAATAATACATCGACTGCTGTCGCCTTTGCCACCTCGTCCTACGATCTCTACCGTGGCGGCCTCTATCCACCACGTGGTACCCATGTACTTGCTGACTGTAACATTATCAGCACAAATAGAGGATAGTGACCCGTCAAAACGTTCATGGTTTACGAACCAATCGACCGAATCCGCGCAGCCATGACCCGGGATATCCCCCCCCCCGCCTGTGCACCGCGAACGTTTGCTGACTGGGGCGGACGGCGCACTTTACATAACCAGTCGATGCGGTCGTCGTCGGCGCACCCGTGCTCAGAGCTGGGCTCGCAGGCGAGCCGGATGTGGAAGACGCTGCGACGAGCGTGACCACTGGAGGGCCTAGAAAGGTGTACTGCACTGGCGTATTGAAGACGGTGGGATCATAGATCCCGGGGCCGGTATCTGAATACCCTCTGGGGAACGCGACCTCCTCGTTTGAGGCGGCTACGCCGATTTGCGCACCGCTGATGTTGACCTACACGGGGACGGTATTGGGTTGGGACGAGAGGAACGAGATGGACATGGTAGTTACCTGCGTGCACGATGGGTAAAACTCTGCGCCTCCGACGGTGGTGGCCAGGTGAAGGGCGATGATTTCGTGATGGATCGAATACTGTTATGTTCCCCACGACATGTCGACGCGGGACGTACTGATGTTCTGCTGATACCAGGTCACGTTACCCGGTTCAAGGCCCGTCTCCTCGATCTCATCAGTGGCCCAATGTCGTGTGGTCGCTACATACGGACCTTAGGATCCCAAGTGCTGTCCGAGCAAGGTAGACTCACGTTGGTGTCATCGCCATCTAACTACAGAAGTTGGGCTTTACTTCCAGGATTTGCGTTGGCAACGACAGCGGCTTGTTGTGCATCCTGGCCGCAGTTTAGGTATGGGTTGGACGCTCCCTTGACAGGGCCTATGGCGTTTATTTGGCGGACTACCGACGGAGTTGGTTGGCGTTGGGTACATTCCCGTGATCCACTGTGCCATCAATGGTGACTGTTGCGGGATAACCAAGTGCGCGAACCTGCGGCAGCAATGAAAGAAGTGGGATGAGAGCAAGTCGGAACGACGAGGCCAAATGCATGAGAAGAAGGAAAGAGGGGATCATTTGGTGCAGGGGCACAAAGAAACAAAAGAACCGGCGGGAACAAGCAAATGAAAAGAGAACAAAGACTCACGGCTGAAAGCAGACTCGGCGGCACAGCGCGCAACAATAGGTCGGCGGTGTTTCGTGGTGACAGGGCGGGGTATTAGGCACCTCCATGAGGCTACCGTGCGGCCTTCCATTGGTTTCGTGCCCGGAAGCAAGACTGATACGGTGTGTAGGGTGTCATAAACGCGCCGCACTCGATCTTGTCTGCATTGTCGTGTGGCAGCAAATAAAGAGCAGGGACGTGTCGTCGCGGGACTCGTCAAAATGTTCCTGGCAAGGGATATCAGATACTAAGAGAAATGGAACCAACCTCTGTCTTGTGGTGTTCATACTAAGCAGGGGTTAGATCTCGCGAGAATCACAACCACCCGAGCGAGCCCGTTCTTACTCTGCGATAGTTTCTTTACATCACCCCTTCCAAAGAAGTCACGGATCCATGATAGGCTCGATAGCCTCCACCTGACACTTCTTGAACGAGACCGCCCGGTCATGGCGACTCTTGGCGGCGTACAAATCGATGATATCTGTCACTTTCACCACAACGGTGGCACGGCCTGCAGCGTGCCCCCAGTCGCCACTCCAGGCTGCACACGCAATGCTCAGTGCAAAGCACTCCCCAGACGACAGGACACCTCACCTTGACCTGCTACGGCCCTGCTCCAAGTAGTGTTGAGCAAGCCTCTATAGTCCTTCGCGGGTCGTTCCGCTTCAGCAGCGCGGGTATCATCTCGCCAATACACTGCCCATGGCCGACCAACGCGACGTGCACGTCCCCAGAACCCATCGCGAGGGAGGTAGGGTGTCAAGACAAGGTCACGGACGACGCGTTCCGCGCGCACCGCCAGCTCTCCGTTGGGGAACTTGTCATGTCTCTCGAACCGGACGGGGCATCGGCCTTCCTGGAGGTGATCCTCATGCGATTTATCGGCGCTTTGGTGTATCTGCTACGGGTGGCCTTCGGCGTCACCGGTGGATTGTTTGCGGAGGCCCGATGTGAGGTTGGCGTCGAGACGGGTGTTGGCATAGGCGTCCCCCGGGCCCAAGCGCCTTTGCTTGCTACTGACGCTGAGATGAGACACAAGCGGTGGGGAAAGGTATACTTCTCGTGTCACACACGCATGTAGACGCGGGTTCGCCACAAAGTGATGACTATGAACGAAGTGCAGTATGTGCATCGCCTAACTCGTACAATTTTGTCCCCGCGCAAAATCCCTGCGAGAAACCTTGGACAGCACGATAAACCACGAAATGAACGAGTGTGATTGAGTCAGTACCAAGGACCGTAGTGCTATCAAAGATCATCGTGCTCGCCTCGCTTTCCTCCAAAGAATCTGGGGACACAGTCAAAATGACACACGCACTATCCTCAGAAACCAGGGTCTTGTATCCTGTCAGCGGACATATGTTCCATCTCCAAATCTTCATTCATCATCTATGAGAAACGAATCACGTCAACGATCAGCACGACTAGCGTCGAAAAAGCATGCATTGTAACAGAGGGCTTACTTTGCTGGGTACAACCGGTGTCGAAGGTTCCGTTGACGACTCCGAAAACTCCGCTGCGCAATGCGTCTCACAGGGCATACCCGTGAACTGGATGGTCGTCATCCCGTCATCCAGAGTGAAGCGGCGGCGTGCATTGAGCCTCAGGGAAAATCAGAGTCGACATTGTGTAATGAAAAGGGACTGGATGGCTGGACCTACAGCGCCAGGTACGAGTTTACGTGTACTGTCGAACTGGATCAATTCCCGTGCGACGCGTAAAGAAACTTGAGCGGCAGGTACTTACGTGGAGCGAGATTGAAATGGAACGCCATAAAAACGTAGTTTGTAGGCATTAAAATGTACTGTCACGTATAGTCAGTGATGTTCCGTGTAGGACAGCATGGAAACCACTCCACCGTTATGATCCCAAGCGTGGCATCAATCCTGAAGAATATCACAAGTTACAAAAATATTCGACCCGCAATGTTTCAAGGGGCGCACGATGTGAGAAGTCCTTTGAGGTCCATTAGCGCAGTTACAAAAAGACACAAGGTTTGCCTCACCGGTGGTAACAATGTAGATGATGAGGGTATTGATCAGTGTATCCGTCCTCGATAAGAAGCACGTCAACATAGTATTGGATACGTCACGAAGAATGATTACCTCCAGTACCCCGTCCTTGACCGGGACAGGTAGTAACACAACACAACAGAGACATAAACGTCCCCCGAAAAAGTGGTAATAAAGCTGGCATAAAACCAGGGCTGACAAAATTAGATGTTCATGATTAGAAACTTGGAGGGTGAACTCACAGCAAGGGTGTCGAATTGCGTCCAGGACAAAAATTTGAAGCTGTAACTTGCCTGAGATTTCAGTCGTCAATCAAACAAGACTTGGGACTGACGCCTTCACCGAGATTGCTGCAACGCATTCAGTTCGCATCAATACGCAAGAAGTGGTTACTCACCGAGACCAAACGCTGTGGGACCACGAGTCAGCGGGGGCAAGATAAATCCACATCGCGCTCACTCAAGTCGCAAAGACATAGGATCCACTGACGAAAAGATCAGATCAACTTTTCAAACACGGGGCTCCGACTCACAACAATGGATGTCAACACAATGCTCCGATTGCTGACTACGTTCCATCAGAAATGCGCTGCAGGGGGTGGACGGTACACTTACGCCTCCATACTCGCATTGTAATCAGACTTGGTATTGATTGATCAGCGCGTGAAGGGGAATGATTCGAATGTACTTACCACCGGATAAAGACATCGGTAATGGTCTGCGCCCGACAAGTCTTTAGTAGATGAAATTTCTCAGAGAATAGTCTCACCGTCACTGTTATATGAATCTAATGCAAGTTTTCTCTTAGACAGTGGCATAACGACCAGATGATGTGACTTACAATCATACTCCTACGGGGGAATGTGAATTGTCACGTCTCGGAGAGCTACGAGGGGGCACATACCATACCGGAATTGTGATGGACGTTGGGTTCATGTAGTCAATCACAAGATAATGATAGGTTATGTGGCTAGTTAGGCATGCGTCGAGTGTGTCCAAAATCCTGAAGGGAGAGGTGAATATGAGAACGTGTCGAGTGGACAATCTCACCATAGTATCGCCACCTTTTCCCCGCCAAAGTTAGCGAGCATGTCTCTTGCTCTTACCAGAGACTCACAATAAGTTTCAAAACCGGCCGATCCTTTGGGTAATACTGATAATAGGCATAGGTCTGAACACTGGTAACACCCCAGAACCTAATAAGAAATTCAGTCAAGCAAACGCCAAAAAAAGAACCAAGAAGTTTTACACTGCAGTGAAAAGACCGCCGATGAAAAGAGCTCCCAAAGTGCTATGCACGTCGATGGGAAGAGGCGGAGGATCAGTGGTAGACTGGACTGAAGCAAACATATGTGACCGGCAAGTAAAGGAGCGACGTTGAGCACCAATGAGACAGCGAGCGAGCTTTCCAAGTAGCACATGCGGTTTTTGCATTAAGTACGAAATGACTGTGGGTTCCCTTCGTCAAATCCGTACAGGATCTCGAGCCTTTGACACACTCGGTTCAATGAATCGCGATGCCTGGACGGCGTAACTCAAAAAACCGAGATTTGGCAAGACTTCAGGTTCGTATGCCGGCTCATTTACGGCATCCTCCCGCGCTCTGCAGTTCCCGACAATAAAAACCGGGGGAATTTGTACGTAGCGGATCCCACACCGCTGGCGTGGTGCAAACCAAGCACCAGGTTCATCAAGGGCATAGAATTGTCGCTGGTAACATGGGAAACTGTGCTGACCGTGGCTGTCGACATTGGTGACTGGGAGAAGGTAAGTGGCCTGAGGCGTGAGCACTGTTAGGTTCCTTACCTTCGAGGCGTCCGCAATCATTGCGTTTCAGTTTGCGCAATCCGCGGAATTGGTTCCGCTGGTTGGCGACGGACAAGTTACTTTTCAATCCCGCGAGCGAGTAGTAAGCTAGGCGTGGCTAGGGAGATCAGTCTGATCTCCGACTAGTGTTAATGGGTTCCGTCTCTCTTGCGGAGCCATTGCGGCGTGTAGTGGGGAAATATGTCGAAGAGCGTGCTGCAGGAAGACAAGTTCAGTGTAAACTACTCCGATCACTTGTGCTTGAGAGTTTTGGAGAGAATCAGTGCCATTCGCATACAAGCGACCCTATCAAGTGGCGTCCTCGCTGATCATTTGGTAGTCGTTGAAGAGCCGGGGGACTTGAGGGGTATGTCCTAATTGCAGGGGTAGCCTTGTTGTTGAGCCTTTGAACATCGCCAGCACCGAAACGGTCGTAGATACCAGCAACAAGCCTTGAGTGATGTAGCGCGAAAGTCGCAAAGCTCAGGAGGAAGCGATCAAATCAACCCCAGATCTCGTACCATTTATCAATTAACCTCCGAATGCGTCGAGCACAGGATTGATGTACGTGCTATGGCCAGGGTCGAAAATAACTTCACAGCCAGGAGAAACGCCGTTCTTCAAAGCGAACAGGCCGCCGCCGGCCGGGACTTGAAAGTCGATATATCAGGGAAGGAGGTCAAAGATTAAGATATGACCATCAGATGGATTATCAACCGCGCCACCGCATTTCTTGCCAATCACCGTTTACAGTGATCTGGAGACTGGATGGCACTGTAGAAATAATGGTGATCAAACCTACATGCGTCCAAGGCTTAATGTCAAGTTGTTGTGTATGACTACTACGCATTCTGTCTAGTCCGAAATGTTTTCACCTTGTCAGCACGCTCAGATGTAGGGTAAAGTACAATGTCTGGAAAACACTGTATTTCACCTTACATGGGCTGGATGTTGAAGCCGAAGGTTAATGTGTGGAGGCTGCAGGTTTTGATGATGACAATGCGCAATCAAGATAGTACAACCCACATAAGAAATGTGAAGTCCAAGTCGCAGCAAAGACTGTTTACTGCAGTGCTAGGACGTGAGCACGTAGGCTAGATTTACAGGGTGATTGAACTTGGATTGGACGCCGAACCTTACATATCTATTCGTCATGAACACGTTCAATATCACCTGTCTGCCTAAATTCCAAGAACCAATGCTCACCTTTCTCAAACATGGCTCCGAGTCTTCGCGGTCGTAATCATACTCGATCCTAAACGTTCGTTCCTCCTCGATATAAAATGAAAACGAACCCACGGCCCTCCCCCGCTTCCAACTTCGGTAACACCCTGATAACTGAATTGAACGACGTGGATCGGCGGTATGATGTGTCACAGCGTGTCCGCCACATATCTCATTAAACGGCAACGATGTGATTGTTCGTCGCGTCCATCCGGCATAGCGCCTATATAGACGACGCGATGCGGCGTACCTTCATTCACCAATTTTTCACTGCGACATCTAGCCTCCATTCTTCAACATCCGGTCTAAGAATATTTGTTGTGTAATGGGTGTTTGGAACAGCGGGCGAAGCCAGGGATGAGGGACGGATTGGGTGGGTCGACAGGCTGGTAGTGCCGATGCCGGAAGATGTGCCACTGGGGAAGATTAGGACCTGTCCGCTCGACGCGTCTGGTGGTTGCCCTTTGTGATATCAATCGTGACACGTGACATTTGGCAGATAAGATGATGTCAGTCATTACTAAATCATGAGCGCCTAGCTATTCGGCTCTCGACAAGTCGACGGACGTGGTGGCCCAACATGGCCCTTTTAAGTGTCCTCTAGTTCGCAGCACTGAAATGCGCAAAGCGGTGGCAGGTCTGGACGTCCTTTTACCTTCGGATGAAGATTCCAGCCAGCTTTCTCTCGAGAGTCACGAAGTTGACCCACTCCTACCACCCGATCCACGCACTCTTGAAAAGAGACTGTTGCGCAAGTTAGACAAAAGAGTACTGCCCATTACTTGTTTGCTCTACCTCTTTGCATGTGAGGGTGCAGACTTCTTTATGGACCATCGCTGGGCTGACCCTGCCAGTCCTCGATCGTTCAAACTTGGGAAATGCACGTCTCCAAGGTTTGCCTGGTGATGTGCTCGGTGGGGACCCCACAGGTGTTCTCTTCGATTGGTTGGTCGCAGCTTTTTACGTACCCTATGTCAGTTCCTACTATGTCTTCGGCCGCCCAGACTAACGTGTGGCGGTTAGATTCTGTGCCAAATTCCTGGAACTGTCCTCTCCAAGTACTATAATCCACGCTTATGGATTGGTGGCTCAGCTATCCTATGGGGCCTATGCTCGACTTTCATGGTCAGGCGTTGTCACCCACATTACATACCTATCGTGCTGATCATGGAGCACACAGTCAACTGCAGATAACTTTGAAAGCCTCTTGATTGCACGATTCGGTCTTGGGGTATTTGAAGCAGCGTTTGGACCTTCGGTTGTGCTTTATTTGTGTGCGTCTTTTCGTTATCGTTTGGAATTCAATACCAATACGATTTCTGCCCAGCATTCTACTATACCAAAGCAGAATACGGTACACGGATCGCCCTTTGGTATGGCTTTGCCACCATTGCTGGTGCATTTGGCGGCCTCCTCGCCTATGGGATCCAGCATGTCAAGACATCCCTCGCAAACTGGAGGCTGTTATTCTTGATAGAAGTTCGTCCCACGCTGTCTCTTGTGCGCTACCCTATGTTAACATACATCAGGGAATTCCCACAGTATTACTTGGGGTACTTTGTTTGTTTTACCTACCCGGTCGCCTAGAGTCCACCAACTTCCTAACATGTGCCGAGCGTAAATTGGCGATAGAACGTATGAGTAGAGGAACAAGCGGGGACATTGGTGCGGTCGTGAATAAGAGTATGTATGTTGTCATTTACAAAGCACTGCTGATTGAATCTCTTCTAGGACATGTTATTGCCGCCTTCTTGGACTGGAGGGCAAGTTTTCTTCACGATTCAACAGGTGATGACTCATTTTAGGATCAGATCTATGCCGCCGGCGCCATTTATTTTGGTCAAAACTGCGCAATCAGTTCTTTGTCGGCATTTTTGCCCACGATCATAGAGACAATGGGGCATTGTATGTTCATCTCGATGTCGATCCTGAACCAGCTAATCATCCACCCCCTCCCATTACCTTCAGCTGCTGCCATGTCACAACTCATGACCGTCCCCCCATATGCACTGGCTGGTCTGATCTTGGTAGCCGCATCATACACTTCCGATAGAATCCAGAGCCGAGGACTCCTGGTTGCATCTGGATGTGCACTGGGAGCGATTGGTTACATGTACATCTTTCGTCACGTTTGTTTGTGCTGTTCTTACTCCGATCACATAGGATCTTGTTCAGTGTGACGCAGACACACATTCACTGGCGATACTTCGCCACCTTCTGCGTTTCGGGTGGTGTGTATACCGGCCTTGGTCTCGTTATTGCTTGGTGTGAGTGGCATTGTACTTACAAAGAAGAGTGTTGACCTATGCCGTTCGTAGTCACGCATAACCTCGGTTCTGAGACGAAGCGGGCAACGGGCACACCGCTCTCTGGCGCCATCGGACAAGCGGGGAGCATCCTGGGGTCGCATTTATACCCCCTAACGGAGGGTCCCACGTATGCGTACGTCCCAGTCATTGGCTGAAACTCCATGAACTAAACTTGGCTATGCGCTTTGCAGGCGCGGGTTCGCAGGTGAGTGTTTGTACGTTTAATTGATTATGTAGCTGATGTGCAACAGTCTCTGGCGCGCTCTTGTCCGTCGCTGCGCTGTTTGCGTTGGTACTTGCCGTGCGTCTCGGTTTTCAATGCCCGGGACACTTGGTCAGTATTGCTTACTGTGCCCAGATCTCGTATCGCTTGGAGAATACACGTCGGAACAGGGCATTTGGTAAACCCGATCCGTTCGCACCAGTGGACACGTCCGAGCTGGCAGACGAGGTGCGACCCTATCAAATGTGCGCATCGGCTTGTTGCTTATTTCTTTGCTCCATCAGGCCCCCGGATTCCGATACCTACCCTAAAAGCGGAACGTATGCTAGGTGGTGTATTTTGTAACTATATACCTTTCGATACTTATTTTTTGGCGATCTCCGTTCCGAGTGGTTTGAATTGTGTCATGAGAAACGCATCGAATTCGCTGTCATCGACGCGTCAGTAATTCATCCGACCTTATCTCAAGGATAGTCGTGGAGTGTCTGTCTGTTGTCGACTAGGTCCACTGGCGGGAATGTGCGGTGGGGTGCATACGACTTTCGTAGTAACCCATCGGCGTATAATGGAAGTTGGTGCACTAGGCGCCTTTAACATGAAGCTACTCTTAGATGGGGGGCACGGTACATTCTGTCACTGTCGAGGTGGTTGGGGCCAGCGCAATGTCACTTGTAGAAATGCGAGCTTCCTACCAAGTTCAGGTCGCACTGCTTTCACAACGCAACTCCAGCCCAGGAGGATATTCATTTGTCCGGTCCCAATTGATCAACCCGAGTTCATCTGAGGACAATTGGAAGAGATGACAAGCGACGGGGTGTGGAGTTCTGAACCACGAAACCGCCCCAATCCTGACTTCGCCCTGTCGTCTCCGAGTACAAAAAGGAGGAGGTTTCTGGCCCGCCCAGGACATGCGATTCCTCTCTTGAACATCAGCCGCGAGCTCGACATCGACGAGATCGAGGAAAGGGACAATAATCCTAAAAAGTTGAGGAGCAGGCCGTCCAAAGCAAACGCGATAACGGGGGCACCTGCCATGCATATGCGGCCTCGACCTCTAACCGGGCATGATTTGTTCCAAGGTTTCATCGGAGAGAGTACGTACTAGTTGTTCACGCATTCAAGTCCCGAGTCAAGATTCCTTACAAATGCCAGTACTACAAGACTCCGCTCACGAAGGTGACCCACTCCTTCCACCTGATCCGCGTACCCTGGAAAAGAAGCTGCTGCGCAAGTTAGACGAAAGGATATTACCCATCACTTGTTTACTCTACCTCTTCTCATGTGAGCGAGCGGACTTGCAGACATCCCTTCCATCTAACCCCATCCACCAAGGTCTCGATCGTTCAAACCTGGGAAACGCGCGTCTCCAGGGTTTGCCTGAAGATATACTCGGTGGGGACCCAACAGGCGTCCTCTTTGATTGGTTGGCTGCAGTCTTTTTCATACCC
>JBBPUG010001306.1:0-10614 GCA_038094535.1 Tubosaeta aff. alveolata
GGCAACGACAGGGCAAGGCACCGTTACCAGAGACTCTTTTGGGAGAGTGTTGCTGAAGGCGAGGTTCGTGGTCTTATGCGAGGCCTCGTAGTCGTCAAATCTGATGTTTGCACCAGGAACCGGTCATGGCCAATATACTCGAGGCCCAGAGCGGCACTTCACTGGCGCATTCGAAATATACAGGCAAGACGACCATTGTCGAACGGGCCTCAGGAAGACCTGCCATCAAGTTTGTCGATGTTGGCGATGCTTTCGTCGATAAGAAGGAAAGAGACCGGCGAGAACGTGAAGGAGCTCGGAGATCCTTGGTAAAAACACGGAAACGGTCACGAGAAAATGGTCTGCACGCGTAATAACCCCTCATCAGTTCACCATGAACATGTTACTCGTTCAACTAATTATTCGCGGTTATGTGGCGATATCTAAAATATAGTAGAAGTGACATGAACCGTTGATGTAAAACATTGGTAAACAAGTAAATCTTGGACTGACCGTCATCGCGATTAATTGCACATCTCCAAAATGCAGCGAGGTCTTCCAATGGTATAAACGCCTTGGATTCTTTATCGTAATAGCTGATGGCCTTATTGTCATCAGCAACCGACGGTGGTCCTTCTCCGGGAGGGCACCGACACCTCGCAAGGCAACCCCCAACTACTCTCTAATATCTCGGCCTGTCTCGCGATCGCACAGACACTTTCTACCACCCTCGGACCTCGTGGGATGGACAAGCTGATCGTAAACGAGCGTGGCGAAGCTCAGATCACCAACGATGGCGCGACTATCCTCAAGCTTCTCGATATCGTCCACCCAGCCGCCAGAACCTTGGTCGATATCGCACGTGCCCAAGACGCAGAGGTCGGTGACGGAACAACCAGTGTCGTTCTCCTCGCTGCCCAGCTTCTTAAAGAGGTTCGTGGGTACATCGAAGAGGGCGTGAGTCCCCACATCATTATGAAGGGATTTCGCAAGGCGTCACAACTGGTACAGTCCTATTTGTCGTCAGCCGGTCGTGTCTCACATTTTCTAGGCCACTGAACGCGTGAAAGCAATCCAAATTAGCGTCGACAAGAGCAATCCTGAGTAAGTTTGCCGCTTTGGTCCAATCAGTTGCTCGACCTCGTTCCTAGGCACTTCCGCTCTCTGCTCCTCAAATGCGCGTCAACATCGATGTCATCAAAACTCATCCATTCTGAGAAACCCTTCTTCTCAAACATGGTCGTCGATGCTGTTCAATCTCTAGATCAAGAGGATTTGGATGAATCGCTCATTGGAGTTAAGAAGATCCCTGGTGGTGGCATGCAAGATTCACTGCTGATTCGGGGAGTTGCTTTCAAGAAAACGTTCACATACGCCGGTGCAGAGCAGCAGCCCAAATCTTTCAAAAATCCTCTCATCCTCAGCTTAAATGTGGAACTCGAGCTCAAGGCCGAGAAGGACAATGCCGAGGTCCGCGTGGAGGCTGTTTCCGACTACCAGGCAATAGTCGATGCGGAGTGGGAAATCATTTACCGGAAGCTTGAGGCCATCGAAAAGACTGGCGCCAAGGTCGTGTTGAGCAAGTTGCCCATTGGCGATCTGGCGACGCAATGGTTCGCGGACAGAGACATTTTCTGTGCGGGTCGTGTTCCTGCTGGTGACCTTCGCCGAGTCTGCCAAGCCGTTGGTGGATCAATACAATCGACTTGTTCAGACATTACACGGGATTACCTCGGTACTTGTGGATCGTTCGAGGAGCGACAGATCGGTGGTGAACGATACAATATCTTTGAGGAGTGTCCCAAGGCCAAGACGTGTACACTGGTCCTTCGCGGTGGTGCGGAACAATTTATCGAAGAGGTCGAACGAAGTCTACATGACGCCATCATGGTGGTAAAACGGGCCATTCGGAATGGTGATGTGGTTGCGGGTGGAGGTGCCGTCGAGGTAAGGTTCCAGATATGCCCTTTTTAAGGGCAGAACTTAATGATTTACAGATGGACGTGTCTGCACATATCCGAAAACACGCACTCTCGATTCCGGGGAAACAACAACTAATACTCACTGCTTTCGCAAAAGCCCTGGAGATCATTCCTCGCCAAATCTGCGATAATGCGGGTCTCGATTCGACAGACATTCTCAACAAGCTTCGCATGAGACATGCTGCTGGCGCAAAGTGGTATGGTGTAGACGTTGACGGGACCGATGGTGTAAGGGACAATATGGATGCATTCGTCTGGGAGCCCTCGCTTGTGAAGTTGAATGCTATCAGCAGTGCCACTGAAGCGGCATGCTTGATTCTCAGCGTTGACGAGACTGTGCGAAACCCACAAAGCGAAGCGGTATGTGATGTTCTTAATGCTCGGTAGCTGCACTAACGGAGTGCTTGAACTTGTAGCAAAACCCTGGGCCACGTGCCCCACCTGGCGCAGCTCAACGGGCTCTCAGAGGTAGAGGTAGAGGAATGCCTCGACGGTAACGAGACGTGACCTAGGCATGTTGAAGAGGTGGTCTGGGGTATTTCCGTCCCGAATGAAGATCACGCATAAGGTGTGTCTATGGCTGGGACGCACAAGTTATGTCAATTGTTCAATGTGTACAAATGCAACGACATGCAGCGAGACAGAAACAGCTCAGTCAACGGGGAAACATGCTGGAAACAATGGCACATGGAAAAGCTACTCTGTCAATGGTTCGGCCCAGTGATACGCGTCTTCGCCCTCCCAAATGGGCTTGAGCCTCATCACCAAACTACGTGATTGGTCATCTCCGCGACAATGTTCTTCAATGAATTTGCGCGCGAGAAGCTTTGTACATGCATCCTCGGAAACGTGTTTGTAAATAGAGCCGCCATAACCGACAAACCCGTATTGGGGATGAGTGTCCTCGGGACTTCCAGGGTGCTCCAAGATGTGGACACATGGCGTTTCAATGTCCCCTACATGGCCTTGCTCCGGCTGCATGCCGAGTTCAGCGAGAAACAAGATGTACGGGCGTTTCAGCGATTCTGCATTCCCGTTCGTCGGGAAGACATTGATGCTCCGCTGAGAAAAGGTATACGTCTTCGGCCCACTGGCGTCGAGATGTCTTTTGACCTGAATCAGGAGCGTAGACATGGCAGGTTCTTGGAGCGTATCGTCCTTGTTGAGGAGGATGGGAATCGCAAAGTCCACGTATTTCTGGGTTGGGTGACCAATGATGGCAACTCCCCTTGCGAACGTGGCATAGGCAACCGCCGAGGAGAATATATAGTCATCCCCGGCTCTGATGAAGTGGGTGAACCGGACCATTGAGTCCTTGAAAGCCTCGGCAAAGGTGGTTTTGTCTATGATGTTGTCGGGTATTGCTCCCAATATCTTCTTCGCGTGCTCCGAACCAAAGAGCTCCTCGATGAAAGTGACGAGCTTGCACCCTCTGCTAAACACGATTTCAGACCCAGAGGGCTTCCTTCCAAGGTCTGCAAGTACGCCGTCCATATACGCTCGCATGAGAAACATTCTCATGATGAGTTCTCCGTTATGCCCGAGATCTATCAAGGAGTGGGCAACCAGGCGGGTTCTACCCAGGATCTTCGTCATCATATCAAAGCCATTAGTGCCCTCGTGCTCCTGGAATGTCCATAATTGTTGAGCAGCAGCTTCAGCTAGCAGGGGCTCCGACGAGTAGCCAGAATGGAAGGACAAGCTCGGATGCTCTGGCATAGAGTAAGCGATACGCATGTGGCTCTTTACCAGATCAGCTTGGACATCATTGGAACGTGCACGGTCCGGTTCGAAATCAAATCCAAGCAAAACGTCCAAGACTGCAGTGAGTGCCAGATCCGTCACATTCACATAGGCCGTTTGGGTTACGTCAGAACGCAATAACTTCAATTGTGCCAAGTCCAATAGTCTTCCGGCGGTGACGTGTTCCCTCTTGCCCTGCAGCATGGACCACCACCTGATGGTCATATGAGTCAAGCATAAACATCAATGTGTAAAAACATACAGTGGACGGCCCCACATTGCAACGTGATCAATAAGGGCGAGATCCTCCATGCGTAAAACACCAGGCTTAATTGCAAGACGGGGACTGCAATCAAAGGGCAATTCGGTAATCGGAGACAACAACGCAGCCTTCTCAGTATTGGCAGCTGCCTTGGGTGGGGTGAGGAAACGAATGGAAGGCTGTGTCGAGAGCAATAGGCAAAACAGGCGTTGGGTGAAAAGGGTACTGATCACCGAACACAGAATTTCGAATCGTGTGCAAGTGCCAACTTTGCCCATGAGCTCATGGGCCTCATCGATATAGAGTACCACCTCGATCATCTTCTTGGGTGGGGGTGCCAGACCTGCTGGACATTGTTCTCGCAATTTAGAGATGAGATCTTTGAGTTCCTTGCGGGCATCTGATGAAGGCTCCAGAGACTGCGAGAATGTCAGTTCTGTTCATATAGAGGCTATGACCTGACAGACGTTATTACGGGACTCCTCCACCACATCCCGATAGAATTTGTTGCGTTTTTTCAGGTCAGCCATTTCTTCATACCACTTTCCAGTGAAGTCACCGTTCGAGGTGTTAAGCATGGAAAGCTCCCTGGCTGCACAACGAAAGAGGGACCGCAAAAATGCGACGTAATGTGCCTTGCATGCATCCACCGTCGTCGGTGTACTCTCCACCAAATATTCACGCAACGGACGATCTGTGGGTGGAAATGCAGCAACTGAACTCGCTTTAGTAAAACCCAGGTATATTGGAAGAGTATGTACCTGAGGATTGGTCGTTGCGGATGTTAATGGGAAGAGTGTATACCAATTTTGCCTGCTCATCCACAGTTCTTGACTTCCCAGTCCCAGAGCTTTGTACGATAGCGCATATGTTCATATATGGTTTTTTTTCATACATGCTGCTGATGTTGTTCAAAAGCACCTTGTGGTAATCTCCTTGGAAGGGTACCTTCCAAGCTTCGACGAACGCTAACAGAAAATGGATCGGACATGTTTTGTGCACTGAGAGACTGCAAACAACGCACGTTGCACATAATACTCGGGATCAAGAGCCTCTATGCGTCCGATAGACTGCGACACGTAGTCGTCATCCAACATAGAGGTATAGTCTGCCAACATTTGAACTTGGCTCAGCTGTGACCGAGTTTAGGGGGCAGATCGGCGGTAAGCCAAGGAGTCGGATCCTGGGAAAATGTACCCACGGCTCTGATTGGCTGGACGGCACTACCCCACAGGGACTGTCACGTGACCTCAAATCCGACTGGAGTGCGAGCGCGCGCTACTACCTACTGAATTTACTAGGCAGGAATGCTTCCTGGTATGTCTCTTGCAATCATCACTAATATCATTGGAGGCCTTGGCCAGCGTTGGTCCACCAACAAAACTTAATCTGCAGCCAGGAACCTTGCCGCGTACCTGGCCCATACTGTGTACGCCTCCAGCCTAGACTCGCCGCGATTCAGAGCCTTCAGCTGAAGGATTACACGATTTCACCTCGCCTTGTCCCATTGTATTTGACTTTGCCGGCTCGCAGAGACCGTTTTTCCTCCCCAGTAACGACAGCGTCACGAAACCGACTCATCTTGCTCCGATCGGTAGACAAGGTTCAGGGCCTTCTAAAGTCAGCCAGCCAAGTCCGTAACGGAACTAGGCTTTTTTAGGTCAAAGTCATTTCGGAAGTAGAATTTGGGAACGAGGCCTTTGTCCGCGTGTGGCCGCATACCCTCTCCAGCCCCTTGTTAAAGGTTGCTTACCTGGCGAGACGTCGTGCTCCCCCCTCCCAAACCTCGTTCACCCTTGGGCCTCGCCGTCTGGTTTCACGATGAGCCTGATCCTTCCAGGCACTGCACCCTTTTTGGATATCAATCATTACGCTTCTGTGCAAGGTAGGCTCTGCTGTCGACTTGACGTCCTGTTAAAATAAACGCCACTGGCATCAGTTGCCGTCACATGCGCTGCTCTATACGACCATGGTTAGCCGTCTGGATAGACTTTTTGCAAAGCGAACTAACTGTCGTTGGGCGCACAGCTCTTGGGTTTGGCCGAGAGGTGAGGTGTGGAATCAGGGATTTTGAGAAAGAGACGCTGACATGATGGGTCAGGTAGAACTCATATGGGTAAGCGGTTCGATGGCGTGCATCCGCCAATGTTGAGTATACCAGATGAAACCGCCAACTTTGGTGACGGTGTTATATGCGATCGTAAGCCAATCTGGATGGTTTTAAAGGGTTCCGCCTCATGCTCTACTTAGGAACGATACCTAGGCGACGTCGTTCTCATGTACGTTGTCACGCTTGAATCTTGTCCTAGTGTCTGAGGCTTGGGATCTCTATTCTAGAGCTGGACTATGTTGTAAGATTTCCTCGGTTTACCATCTGCTCGTCGTAACTAGATCGTTGGACAGTATGCTTTTCGATATCGACGTCAGAACAGGTAAGCGTCTCCCTTTAGCGCCCTCTCGTGCTGAAGCCCTCCAAGGAGTAAGTGATTATCTCTGAGGCTGAGACTCATGGCTCCTACGACATTCCCCTTGGTCAGATGTATGTGTTTGCGATTGACTTTGTCCTTTTAAAATTGACTGTTGAGCCAGGTATACGACTTTTTCAGTTTCGTGCGTGGGGAGCACTTGCATCCTCCTGGTCCACGCAAGGTGCCTGACTTCACTTCTACAAGTCACCAACTGACATGCCGTGTAGCAACGATGCTACTCCGTTTATACGCCCTGTACAGAGAGTCTAAACAGATACTCATACTCATGCTCACGCTCTTCTGTGGTGAGATCGCCACGATCGCGTTCATCATCTGGCGCACCATCGGACCCCGTAGTTCCCTCCAAGGTTCGCTCATCCTTGTTCTTTTTGCGTGCGGACGCGTCTCACGCCGTCCAGCGATCCCCACCGTTGTCCCCGGGGGACGTTTTTGCGTCTTTTCCGGCATCGACGGCGACTTTCTCTACCTCTTTATCCCCTTTTTGTGTTTCGAATCCTTCCTCTTCGTCCTCGCCGCACGCGTGTTCGTCGACAACGTGCAGCGCAACAAGAAGGCGGACGAGGAAAAGGGCCTCCGGGTGAACCCGTTCATGTGCGTCTTGGCGCGCGACAGCCTCTGGTACTTTTTCGTGTGCGTGACGCGCGCAGGCTGTGACGTCCGACTCATCCCCATGTGTGTATAGGAACCTCGTCGCCTGTGCGGTCGTCACGGGTCTGTGGCAGGGCGTCACCGTACGTCACCGCCTCGTAAACGCACGTATCCCGTTGACTGTTCTTTCAGGCGCTTTATGCCAACATGTGTATCCCGTTTGTCATGCTTCTCGAGGTGCTGGTCGGTACCAGGCTCATCCTCGACTTTCGCGAGCGGTATGCGCGCACCGAGGACACGGATCACGCCGTTTTCTCGGGCGGATATAGTTCCCTGCATTTCAGAAATGAAGACGGGCGGGTGGACTCGGCTCCCATCTCCATCTCCACCTTCTGCGAAACCGACACGATCGTCGTCAAGGACGGTGTAGTTTAAATCATTGTTCATTAGAATGCCATGTAACGATCATAAAAATACAAATGGGCATGTGTACTCCGATCAAGCAACTACTGGTACTGTACGCAATCATGCTAATGCCGAGAATAAGAATACGCAGGGATTCTAAAAGCACAGACGGGAAGAACCAAAGAATGAATACAACCATTCATATCATGAATGAACAATGATGACGCGTCCGTGAGATCAAATGTATGTAAGGCGGAGAATAAGGAGAGTGGGGTCCTGCCAGATGGGCGGACATTTACTAATGCAAAGCTAGGAGAAAATGATGTAGGGAAAAGGCGGTCAGGAGATGTGGATTTCTTCGTCATTCTTGGTGGCGCTGTACACCCTTATGGAGCGTACGAGGTCCAGCTTCTCACGCGGGAATAAAGGGTCGGGCGGAGCGCTCATACTTCCCGAGCCCGCGCGAGGGCGGGCATGAACGGGGGTGTCCATTGAATTGTGGAACGTATTTGATCGAGGGGTCGTCGACAAGGGGACAGGGACCTCGGAGTGGGAGTCAGGGCATTCCGAAGGCCAATTAAACCGCTTTCGACGAAAGCTGACGAGTAGGACCCTTAGTACAGTAACCATCACAGTGACATCAAGTGACGTACCTTTCGTAGTCCCAAATCAAGTCGTCGACCATTTGCTGTTCGAACGGCAAGTTCTTCTCTAGTGCGATATCTTGTAAAAACTCAGTCAGGGCGGCCTTGCATCCGATCAGTGTATGTAGGTGCTTGCATGCGTGCATTTCGAGCTCGAAAGGGGGTATAGGGATGAACGTGGATGGCCAAAGAATGAGACCAGGGGATTGGGTGGGGTGCTGAGATGGAGAATGACGGCCAGGAGGTTTCGCGTTGACCATGTCGGGAACCACAGAGAGGCTGGCTAAGCTGTCACCGCTGGAGCGGTCGCCTTTCGTGCGCTGTTTCTTGTCCTTGTGGTGGTCCCGATCCACATGGGCTACCCATTTCGCAAAGTCTTTGCCGGCTTTCTTCAGGGAGGCACTTCCGTGGCCGTCAGAGCTCCCGACTGAGGAATCGTCGGAATCCTGTGCTGAAGGTGGCGCCAGGTACAGATTAAACTCATGGAGCCTGCGTCGGTTGTACCGCCCGAAGACATTGTCAATGACGTTGTCAAAGACCTTGCTCGACCGAGGGTGTACGGAGAACTTGCGCGAAAGCATATCTTCGAAGAGTTTCTCTAGGGATTTGGAGTTGTCTACATTCCGATTCCACTCGGAGATCGGATCGTGAGCAGGATGAGGGAGGGTATCGTCTGCGTCCACGACACTGGAAAAACGGCTCTTAGTGCTGACGAAATCGTCGTCGTCTTCATCATCGTCATCATCACCGACACTATCTCTTCTCCCAGCGTGCATGTCCACGATCTCACTGTCGAATGAGGATGGGGGCCGCTTGCGTGGAACGCCGTGCGAGTCCTCTGCTGGCTGTGGCGGATTCCTCGTATATGGAAAGTAGAGATGGTCATCAATCAGTTCTAGACGCCCGCCCTGTGCCAGGACTCTCCTGACTTCCGACAGAACGTGTTCCCATCTGTCGTGTGGAACGGAGAGAGAGAGATTGGCCATCCTCACGAGATCGAACATGTTCTTGGGGAAAGGCAGCTTGTATTTGATGCTATATGAATTGTGAGCGTGGTGAGGAAATAGTGCGGAGGGTACTCACAAATTTCCCTGCTTCCACTGCACATTGCCGGGCGATTCAACGCCGCCGCGCAAGCGTGCGGGGTCCAGGAGGTCAAACCCAATGACCTGAGAAGATGGCCAGAATTCGGCCGCCTCCACTGCCCAGCCGCCGGCACCACAGCCGAGATCAAGGACAGTCTTTGGAGCGACGTGTGAGAAATCGAGGAACGATGGTGATTGATTCTGATTCAGACGCCGCAAAAGGATTTCCGAGTACCTATCACTAAACAGGGTCAACGACAGCGGACGGGCGAGGAGGACAGGTGGCATACTTGTCTAGGAGGGTTCTATCATAAGCGAGCATGTAGGGAGCGTCTTCGCGCGAATAAGGATGATGTTTCATGCCTCGGCGTACGACGAAGCGATCTTGACCCTCGAAAGCTTCTATGGACGGATCGTGTGAGGCTGTTCGTGGGGGTGATTGGGAAAAGGGAGGAGAGCGCGGGACGGGGTCGTCTGTTGGAACGCGATGTGGCATGCCGAGCATGAAGGGGTCGAGATCGGGTGGAAAAGAGGTAGAGAAAGACTTCTTTTTCTTCCTCAAAAAACTTCTGATAACGCCTTCGCGTTTGGGGGACTCGTGTGTGGCCTCGGTAGGGCCATTGATCGGGGCAAGAGGGATGCGCAAGTCCGCGCCGGATGATTTTCTGCTGAAAGACCTGATGGGAGAGTCCTTGCCCATGATGCTGAAGTAGCCCGAGTCGAAGCTGAAGAGGGAATGGCGACGTCGGGACTTGTGAGTGAAGTGGGAATCGCAGGGCTCAAAGAAGGACAAGAAAGATATACGGGGAGTTGAATCTGTTGTATCGGAGGAATCGTCGTCGTCGTCGTCGTCGAATGACGGAAGAAAGGAAACCGGTTCTGAAAGGCAGTGGGACATGATGGGCTATAAAGGCCGGGCGAGGCGCCAAAGCAACAGTGTGGAAGGCTGCCAAAGGCCTTTGATGGACAGAGACAAAGGGGAAAAAGGTGGAGGGTTTGGGTGGACTGGGATGCTTTATGGCAACAGAAAGATCAGTGCGCTGCATCCTATCGGAAGAACCAAACCTGATAATGGTGCGTCATTCATCATCACATGGGCTGTGATCCCATTTCCAGGTCAGACCTCCCACTCGACAAACGCTCGCCTGGCAAATCCAAACTATCAGCGACCACCCACCCACACATGAAACGACCCCGAACCTTGCGAGCTGTCCAATGTCCCACCCGTCTAGCAGGGAACAAAGCCATGACCATAAAAGGAAATACCTCCGTCCGTGCACTCTCGGATGCAGGCTCCTTCCCACCACTACAGAGGTAGAGGGCGATATCCGAGAGCACGCGGACAAGTCCGAGATTTTTCAAAGTCAGCATAACCTTATTCCCTCTACCTCTCCAGCAGCGGCTGGAAGATAACATTGGTAAACAGTGTCAGCCACA
>JBBPUG010001307.1:0-10610 GCA_038094535.1 Tubosaeta aff. alveolata
ATCTAATACATATCTGTACTCTACGGCCTACCTGTGTCGCCCTCGCTTTACTCGTTCAGGTACGTCATCTCGTCCCTTTGGCACCTCCCTTCATCGTTGAGGTTGTGGTGGTGAATGCGCTGTTGCGCGCCCACTCCCTTGTCGTCGTCCTGTGGGTGCCGCATTTGCCCTGCTGGTCATGGTGTGGTGTGTCGCAGACATGCTGCACGCCGTTTTGCCTCCATGCCTGTTGTCCTGGTGGGTAGTCGTTGCATGGATGGTAGGCATGCTATGCGCCGTCGCACACCCCTGCCCGTCGTCTTGGTGGGTGGTCGGAGCACCGTTGTGCCCCCTCACCCCCTCGTCGTCTTGTGGGTGGTGGTATGATGTGCACCGTTGCGCACCCCTGCCCATCGTCTTGGTCGGTGGTGGGAGCGCCGTTGCGCCCCCTCGCCTTCCTGGTCGTGGCGTGGGTGATAGGCATACCGTGCGCCGTTGTGCACCCCTGCCCGTCGCCTTAGTAGGTGGTGGGAGCACTGTTGTGCTCCTCTCACCCTCCTCGTCGTCTTGCGGGTGGCGACCGGTCGTCTTGGTTGGTGATGGGAGTGCCGTTGCGCTCCCCTCATCTTCCATGTCGTCTTGTGGGTGGAGGGGGTGCCATGCACCATCTTGCCTCCCCCATCCGTTGTCCTGGTTGGTGGTGGGAGCACCGTTGTGCTCCCTCACCCACCTCGTCGTCTTGCAGGTGGTGAGCATGTCGTCACCGTTGCACCATACTGGTTGGTAGTGGGAGCACCGTTGCGCTCCCCTCGCCATGCTCGTCGTCCTGTGGTGGTGGGCATGCGCCACGTTCCATCGTGTCATCTAGGTTGGTGATGGGAGCGCCGTTGCGCTTCCCTCGTCCTCCTCGTCGTCTTGCAGGTGGTGAGTGAGCCATGTGCCTCCCCAGTTGCGCCCCCCTGCTCATCGCCCTGGTTGGTGGTGGGAGCGCCGTTACGCTCCCCTCACTCCCCTCGTCGTCTCGTGGGGGTGGGCTTGTCGTGCGCTGTTGTGCACCCTGCCGTTGCGCCCCCCATCATCTTGGTTCATGGTGGGGACGCCGTTGCGCCCCATCACCTTCCTGGTCGTCCTGGGGGTGGTGGGTGTGCTGCGTACCATGGTTGTCATCACGGGCTACGGTGCGTCAGTTCGTCATGGGGTGATGGTGGGGGGCATACCTGTTGTACCCCCATCACTCCCGGCCTCGTCATCGTCGCCGTGGCGTACCCTCCACGTCGTCATGATGCGTCATCACCATATAGTGGTGGTGATGCGGCGGCGGCGACGGTGGGTATGCAGGAGAGTGCACCGCCGTTGCGCCGCTTCGCCCTTGTCGCCATCGGCGTCGTGGTGGTGGGTGCGCCGTTGCATGCCCTTGCCCATGCTGTCGTCGTTGTGGGCCTGCAGGCGGGGTGGTGGTGGTGGTGGTGGTGACTGCACCATTGCGCCACCACGCCCTTGTCGCTGTCGCCGTCGTGGTGGTAGGTGCGCCATCAGTAAAACACAAGGGAACTGTATGGCACTGTACAGCATTGTACAGTTGGGTACAGTGCCACAGTGGCTACAGAGAGGTCCCCTTTTGTACAGTGTTGTCACAGTGCTGTCACAGTGCTGTACAGTACATGGTGGCTGTACAGCGCTGACAGCGCCAACAGCGCTGTACATGCTGTACAGTATGCGGTGGCTGTACAGCACGCTGTAGCAGCTGTAGCGTACTGTATGACTTCTGTAGTACAGTAGCTTTTTTTTTTCACTCGAGTTTTAGAAAACTAAAATAAATGATATTGGAATGTATCTAATACATCTGTACTCTACAGTCTACCCGTGTCGCCCTCGCCTCACGCACCATCCTCGCCATGAGTGCATAGCGGCCTCATACCACCCTACCGTATCCGTCATGCTGGTGGTGGGTACCCTGTGGCGTCTTCACCCTCGTCGTTGGCATTGTGGCTTGTGCGCCGTTGCGCTTCTGCACCCTCGCCAACATCATCATGTGCGGCCACCACCTCTCGTCGTCTTGTGGGTGATGGATGTGCTGCGTGCCGTTGTGCCGCCCTGCTCACCGTCCTAGCTAGTGGGAGCATCATCGCGCTCTCCCAGCCTTGTCGTCACGTGGGCGGTGGGCATGCCATGCGCCGCTGCGAATCCTTCCCGTCGTCTTGGTTGGTGATGGGAGCACCACTGCGCTCCCTCGCCCTCCTTGTCGTCTTGAGGGTGATGAGCGCGCTGTGCGCCAACATGCCCCTGCCGGTCATCGTGGCTGGTGGTGGGAGCGCCCTTCCTCGTCGTCTTGCGGATGGTAAGCACGCCATGTGCCGTTGCGCCTCCCCCATCCATCATCCTGGTTGGTGGTGGGAGTGCCGTCGCGCTCCCTCTCCTCGTCGTCTTGCAGGTTGGTGGGCGTGCCGTCGCCGTTGTACCCCCTGCCAGCCATCTTGGTTAGTGGTGGAGGTGCCATTGCACCCCCTCGCTCTCCTCATCATCTTGCGGGTGGTCAGTGCACTGTGCACCATTGTCCCCCCTTGCCGGTCGTCTTGGTTGATGGTGGGAGTGCCATTGCGCTCCCCTCACCTTCCCCGTTGTCTTGTGAGTGGTGGGCCCACACGCCATTGCCTCCCGCCCGTTGTCCTGGCTGGTGGTTGGCGCACCGTTGTGCTCCCCTCGCCCTGGTCGTCTTGTGGTGGTGGGCATGCCGCGTGTCGTTGCGCCTCCCTACTCGTCGTCTTGGTTAGTGGTGGGAGTGCCGTTGCACTCCCTTTGCGCTCCCTATCGTCTTGTGGTGGTGGGCGTGCGCCATGCACCATTGTGTGCCCTCGCCCATGCCGTCGTTGTTGTGGGCACGCGGGTGGGTGGTGGTGGTGACTGCCCGTTGCGCCACCCCACCTTGTCGCCGTCGGCGTAGTGGTGGTAGGTGCGCCGTTGCGTGCCTTCGCCTATGCCGTCGTCATGGGCACGCAGGTGGTGATGGTGACGACACCGTTGGGGGTGGTGACTGCTCTGCTGCGCCGCCGCGCCCTTGTCGCCGTCAGCGTCGTGGTGATGGATGTGCCATTGCGTGCCCTCGCCCATGCCGTCGTTGTTGTGGGCCTGCAGGTGGGGTGGTGGTAATGGTGACTGCACCATTGTGCCACCGCGCCCTTGTCGCCGTCGCCGTCGTGGTGGTAGGTGCGCCGTTGCGCGGCCACACCCATGCCATCGTCATGGGCGCGTGGGTGGTGGTGGTGACTGCGCCGTTGCGCCACCTCGACCTTGTCACCGTCGGGGTTGTGGTGGTGGGTGCGCCGCTGCGTACCTTCGCCTATGCTGTCATCATGGGCACACAGGTGGTGGTGGTGACGACACCATTGCGGGTGGTGACCGCACTGCTACGCCGCCGCACCCTTGTCGCCGTCGGGGTCATGGTGGTGGGCGCACCATTGCGTGCCCTCGCCCTCACCGTCATCGTTGTGGGTATGCGGGTGAGGTGGTAGGGGTGGTGACCACACCGCTGCGCCGCCACGCTCTTGTCGCCGTTGATGTCGTGGTGGGTGCACCGTTGCGTGCCTTCGCCCATGCCTTCGCCATCGTGAGCACGTGAGGGTGGTGGTGGTGGTGGGGCACTGTTGCACACCCTCGCCATCTTCGTCGTTACGGTGAGGTGGGTCCCCCCGCCGTTCTCCTGCCGTCACTCCTTGTGGTGGTGGTGGGCGTGCCATTCCGCCCTGTCACCACTGTCGTCGCCGGCGCTGAGGTAGTGAGTGCGCCATTGCGCACTTTTGCCCTCGTCGTCATCTATTTGGTGGCGGTGGGCTGTTGCACGCCCCTCTTCTCCTCGCAGTAGGAGCCCTTGCCGTCATCGTTCCCCCGCTTGCGTGTCGTCGCACATGGTAGTGGTGGTGGTGAGCTGTCGCGTCACCGTCGTGGTCGTCGCGATCTGTGACATGTCACCACGCCACCTTCGTCGTCGTGGTAGTGAGGGCGTACCTGTTGTGCCTCCTCAATCTCGCCACATCGTCCTTCAGCCCGAGTCGTCGCGTGACGGTGAGCACCTCGTTACGTTCTCCCTCCCTTTGCCCAGGTCGTCGATGTGGTGGTGGTGGTGTGCCGTTGCCTATCCCTGTCGTCGTGTGGTGGTGATGGTGGTGGTGGCACGCTGTTGTCCTGCGCTGGTGGTGGTAGTGGTAGCAGCAGGTGTGCACGTGAGCACGTGAGTGGCAGCGCCCGTGCATTTATTTGGAGCGCGGGTGGGACGGATAGTGGCGGCTGATGGCATGAGGGATGGAGTGTGTAGCCAGGAGGTGACGGACAGACTGGCGGGCGGAGAGAGGTCGGGTGTGGCGAGTGTATGGTAGAACGGGTTGTGTGTAAAGGAAACGGAATTCGAACATTACCAATCACGTGGTCCGTTCGTACAAAAATTTTTCTAAGTCCCAACTCATTAGGAATTTATTACTACATTATATTAGGCTATCTACCCTAGTTACCCGTGTAGCGCTGTCGAACTCTGTAGTGCTGTCAGCCTGTGCCTGTGTGACGTGATGTGACACTGTGATATGGCTGTGGCCCTGCTGTAACACTGTGACACTGTGACACTGTTGCCATGTGACACTGTGACATGCTGTGATGTCGCTATAACACTGTGACACTATGACTCAGTTGCCATGTCACACTGTGACATGCTGTGATGTTGCTGTAAATTCTGTGACAACTGTGTGAAAATTAGTGGTTTACTGATGTTTTATGTACATGCACCCTAATGGCACTGTCACCAGCACCGACGTCGCCGAGGAGCGTTGTCTGGACCTCTTGATCAAACTACAGTCTGAAGATGTCCTGGACTATATAAAAGGCTAAGTACCCTAGTGACGCTCTTGTCTCTCATCTGCTCAGCTCGATGTCAGACGTCTCACTGTCCACTCAGTTTACTGATGATGCTTTTGCTCGGGAAGACCGACCATGCGAAAGGTGCAACAAGGTCATCCATACAGGCGAGCTATGCATCTATGTCGCATCTATTGACAATACTCGCCCTGGTCGCTTCGTATGTAAAAGTTGTGCAGACCACTATATGAGAAAATTGTCAACAACTACGAGTAAGTCACCGTCAACCACCATCAATGAATGACTTGCTGAACACCATGAAGCAAACACCGGCCTTTCTCATACTTCACGGGCTGTTGATGTTGCCTCTGTATGCCATGCTGTGAATGCTGCACAGCACAAAGGCATGTCTTTACTCAAAAGTCTGTACCTTTATGCTGAGAGTATGTTTCAGCCACTATCCATCCACCGCAGGTCATGGGAATGCCGCCCATGCATGTGGTTAGCCCCATCCGTAATACCCTCCAGGCCCGACCTGTAGAACAATCACGTATGGTTCACTCTGCTCAGCCATCCACCTCACCTGTCATTCTATACCCATCCATGCAACCGCCACAGTTTGTTCCCATGTCTGGTGGACCATCTCTGGCGCCAGGTTATGGACCTCAGCACTCTCTTTGGTATTCATCTCGTCAGCACTGGTCCAACAAAGTTTATAATCATACACCCACACTGCCGGCCCCCATGTCTTCTGAGGAAACCATCGACCTCAATGTATCCCTTCTGCATGAAGGTGGTTCCTGAAGGGGTCGCATACATGGTTTGTCAATCAGTGTAAGTGCCTCCTCTCCCATCAAATTATCCACTAAACAATATAACTATGACTGTAGGACATCTGTGAAGGCAAACAAGGCGTAAATGCAAGTATCACTGCCTCACAGGTCATCATTCTCGCACGCAAGGTTATCCTCCCTAAGCTCAAGAAGTTTGCGCCCACATTTGACTGGTGTTCTGAAGAATTCTTGGTCCGCGATGAAGTTTGGGTCGACCTTGCAGAATGCGATGAACCCGACAAAGCGTATTTCTACAATCGATGTCTTGTGGCAGGGACAGGGCGAAAGTCAAAGAGTCATGTGTTCAAATCGAAGGTTTTTGCGCTGTATGTTGTTGTTCCTGCCAGACAATGGGCGGAGTACCAGGAGTTTGAAGATACCGCTACCACTACCGCCGTGCCATCCATCACTGTCCCTGATTCCTCAAACTGTGTGGCTCTTCTGACTCCTTTGTGTGCAGAGCATGTCGCTGATGAGTCCGTTCCCGAGCTTGCGCCCATGGGGCCACACCCACTCCAGGGGACTTGTACCCCATCAATCTATGCAGCTCTTCTGACTTCCAATCATCTGGATCCCACTCCTGCTGAGCCTCATGCTCCTGAAGAGTTCCCTTCGATGCTAGCACTCAAGCCACTCAAAGTAGCACGCACTAGAACCACTAGCGCGTTCAGGCCTGAACGTTTCTCCCATTCCCTCGTCACCACCAAGACAGGTGCTTCGAACAATCTTAATCCAATGCGGTCATCTGGAGCCACCCAACCAATCGTCATCACTTGCAAATGGGCTCATGCTGCAAGCGTATCAAGTATGACAACGAAGTCCCCACCCACGAAACGAGCAGTCAGACCTACCACGCACACCACTCATGAGACCAACGAAACAAGTTCCATCCCAGGACAAAACCGCTTGCGAGACGCATTGCGATCTGGTGGTGATGCAAATCTGAATGTTACTGATGGTATGGCATTGTTCTCTGATCACAATTCTGCATTTATTCAATCGTCTGTGTTCCTGGGATTTAGTTCTGAAAGTCAAGCGCGACCTTGTCAAGTTTTATCCAATCCCAACTTTTTCTATTCTTGATATTCTCGAGGATGATAGTAAACGCACTTTCGATATTCGAACCGCTCTACTGTTTCCGGGTCAGCTACGACTTGATGGATCACCAGCCAACCTTGTTGGTGTGGGTGGATTCAAGACCACCCAGCGTGCCCAAATTCTGCTTAATCCCCTGTGTGTGAATGGGATTGGATCTCATCAGTGCCAAGACATCGTCGTCAAACGGTTCTATATTCGTTGCACAGAAAATGACAACGGCAGTGACCTACCAGCCAGTGAAAGGAAACTTTGCTTTGCCCGACTCTCTGTTTCGGATGAGCTTGAAAAACTTCACCGTGAAGCGAACATTCTATACTGGGCCAAGTCTCTTTTCCAGCTGATGTACGACTTCATTGATCGTGCCATCATGAAGGCGAAGTCTCCTCCCCCATTTGTAATTCCACGCCTTCGGTTTGTGGATGCTGGTATCCTACTCGCTGTGAAACCAAGCAACAATGCAGCAAAAGGTCTATGTAACATCCACTCTCCATACCTTGCTGAGGAGCTTATCCCGGACGACAAATCGTTTACGAAGTACATCCACAACAGTGAGCCGACCCCCTTACCAGAGATATGGGAGGCGGGCTATGCCCTCGCAGAGTTCCTTTGCTTTACGCAACATGTTCAATACGTCAAGATGGGAGGCCTGGCATATATCACAGACTATCAAGGTATGTCTTTCTGATGTATAATAGAATGCCGTTAGTAGCTGATTATTCGATGTCAGGCAGCGGAACACTTCTGACTGACCCACAGATCCTGACACACCCGTGAGCCCAATTTTTATTTTCAGAATCTATCCTTACATTTGCATTTTATCTAGGATTGTAGGGAAGGATTTGTTCGGCGAGGGGAATCTAGAAACTGGTGTAATGCTGTTTGCTGCGCAGCATGTTTGCAATGACTTTTGCAAATGGCCCGGCTTCAAGCTACCTCACCCATCCACTGTTGCCGAGCCCCATTAAATTCCTCATACAATAGAATGTGATTGCCTTCTTGTATCATTTTTGTTTCTTTTATCTTTCATGTCATCTGGCTCCTCTGGCATCATGAATGACACGGCAAGGCCCTTTTGCTACTGCTACAATATATCCATTGATCCGACGCCATCAACTATCCTCTCAGCCCGAGATCACTTCCATCTTTCTGCAACGGTTGCCCCCCATCACGAGTGCGGGTAATCCACAGGTGCCGCGAATGGACACCTGTACCAACACCCACACCCCTGGCACCCGCGGATATCAGCTCAACGTAGCAGACAGTTGCCTTCGCGGCAATAATGGCGATTGGCACACCATTCTTGCACCATTACGCCCACGTGTGGCCCTGGGTGATGGAGGGAACCCTCGTCGTCGTCTCATGGGTGTTGCGTGGGTTGTTACCCCACCTCGCCGTTCTTTGGGTGCGCGCACATGTGTGCGGCTGTTGCGCCTCCGCTTGCAGTTTACCCTCCTGCGCGTCCTGGGGGTGCGCCTGCATATGCTGGTGCCATTGCACCCAGCTCGTCGTCCCGGGTCTGTGCGTGCGCGGGGCGTTACGCCCCCCATTTGTTGTCCTGTTGGTGGAGGGCATGCCATTGCGCACCCCTTGCTGTCCTCGTCGTCCAGTGGGTGATGTGCCATGCACGGTTGCGCATCTCCCCACCGTCCGTGGTGGTGGTGGTGCACATGTTGTTGTGCCCCCCGCGCGTCGTCCTGGTGGGTGCACAGCTGCGCCCCTCCCTGTCGTGGTGGTGGTGGTGGTGCGGGTGCTGTTGGCACCCTGCGCCCGCATCATCCTGGTGAGTGGTGGGTGTGCCGTTGCGCTACCCCACCCTCCTCGTCGTCCTGTAGGTGGTAGGTGCGCTGTGCACGGTTGCGCCCCTCACGCCGTCGTGGTGATAATGGTGGTGGTGCCGTGTGCGGTTGCACCCTCCGCGCGTCGTCTGGTGGGTGGTGCATGTAGTGTGTGTGCCACTGTGCCCCTTGCTCGTCGTCCCGGTTGGTAGAGGGCATCCTTCACAACCAGGATATTTGTCCTTGAAGGTTTATTGTAACTTACTTAGTATACTCGCACTCATCCGACACTCTTAACAACAGTGTGGGGACGTCTAATGTACTAATAAAAAGTTTTTGCTCACAGTTCACACACTTCTGAGAGTGTTTGAAGTCCTGAGCACAGCATTTTACTATATAGAGTAATTATTAATTAGTCACGTGGGCACGACAGTCCGGCTTTCCATACAGTCACACTTTGCGAGGTATAATGGCTCAGTTCAATTCCAGTCTTCCACTAATCATTTTATAGCGAAGTCTTTGCTGTCGTGTTGCTTCCTGCTCATGTGTCTTTGAGGAGTTTGCGAGAGACAATGAGCCAGAACGGATCGTTCCATGTGTGCCTAATGTGGGGCTGCAGCTTCGGCAGGACACCGTACACTTGAGATTTGCTGGATACGGTGAGCTTTAGATGCATTGTTTATGATACTTTGTCAATGATACTTTGTCATATCCTATATTCGATAGCCACTGACAATGCTAACAATGTCCAGCGACGAGCTGCTTCTGGCATTCGCAGTCATCCTCATCCTCCTTTGTCATCAACCTCTCCTCTTTGGATCTTCTCCACCGTCTGTTCAATGCACGCCAAATGTCAGTTTCAGAACTTCCGTCGCCGCCATGAGCGACTATCTCCCCTCCTTTACACCTAAATCCCCCCAGCAAGCTCGGCAAGTCGTCTGGCCGGTCTGCGTCTACTATCTTCGTCCCTGCCGAAGCTATCCTTCCAGACCCAGAGTCACCGTTCCTCAGTGAATTTGAGTTGGACCATGACCAGACAGCCAACAATGCGTCCGTGACTGTACGCGCGCGTGCAACGTCCCATATCTCAGCAGAGCATTGCCTCGGGGTACTGTGAGATCATCCTGCTATTCCTCCTTGCGCTCGTGCTTGCCAGCCGCCTCCACGTTGTGGTTGTCACACGCGCCACGTGGGGAGGGGGACGAGGACAAATTGCGCGTGTGGGTAAAGATCGAGGCGGCATACAAAAGGCTTGGGGTAAAGTTGAAGTGCAATGTCGATTTTATTTTGCAAGACATGGACGCCTCATCACTTGGCACGACCACCTCCACATCTGGCATCCTCGGCTCCCTTGTCTTTCTGGTGCTTCAACGCTGGTGGGGACGGTCGAATCAAGTACCTGTGCTCCTTGTCATGCTTGTGTAGTGTGTCCCGGCACATAGCTGTCTGGGATTTGTACCATTTGTGAGGTCCACAAAGGTCGGAGGGTTGACGACCCCCGGGAGGATGTTCGGGCTCGCAGTGTCCTTTGGTTGTGCGCCGGTGTGCAGGGGTGACGCTAGCGGCGTACGACTAGGTTTTTCGTACGACACTTTTCAAAGTTATGCCCGGGCCTTGCATGCGGAACTTATCTCCCCAGGTGGAGAGGCACAGTGGTCTGCCTTGTTTTCTATCACAGACAAGGCATGTACCTTTGCCTTTTGTGATGCACAAACTAATGTTTGGACTAGCGGGCTCATTTGTGGGCCCACTGATCGTCGGTCTCATTTTGCATAGCACGGGTGACACTTGCTACACGTTGTTTTCCTTGTCTTGATGGCCGGTGGTGATACCTGTGCTCTGGACTGTTGGCATCGAGTGGGTTCAGATAGACGTATCCTGTCGACTGTGTCGAGAATGTCGAGCCATGTTTTCTCGTCGTACCCCTGGGAGGTGTGATTACGGTTGCATTAGCTACTACATCAGCAAATCATAAATCACCTGTGCAGTGCTGCACAGGTTGTCACAAGTGTGACAAGGTTACACCAAGGTCCCCCCCTGTGCAACTAAGTCACAGTTGTGTCACAAGTGCTTACATCATGGCAAA
>JBBPUG010001308.1:0-10605 GCA_038094535.1 Tubosaeta aff. alveolata
CGGAGACACGCGAGGGCAAGCAGGGTGTGCTGAGCGACCGGGATCTGGAGATGTTGTTGGACCGGAGCGCGTCGGTGTTTACGGACAGACGGAAGGGGTGGTCGAGCTCGGAGGCGGTGGAGAAGAAGGCCGCGTTTGCGGTGTATGAGGCGCCGGTGCATAATGGAAATGAGTTGGTGGCGAAGATCATGGGCGAGGAAGCAGATCAGACATAGTTTGCATTGCTCAAGTCTCCTCGAATACTGTACAACGACTACATTGTTTCTCCTAGATGCTCTTTTCCCTCATAACGCCATCTGGCGACGTGTCGCTGCTGGTTCGACAGCGATCAACATGCACGCAGTCCCATAAAAGTATCCCACTTCTGCCTCATTACCCCACGTCATCACAGCCTTCTCGACGCCGACGGAAGAATTCATCTCGGTAATCTCCAGCACTTCTGTGATCGGACTCTTGTAAAACTCGGCAAGGCCTTCCGCATAATCCTCGAATTCGGGGTTTTCTTCCTCTCCGACAAACAACACGCCCTCGACTTGTTCGGGGGTCATCTTATACAGTGCGTCCATGAGGTACTGGTAATAGGTCGAATCCATGCCAAAGTCGGACGCCACGTTCAGTTCCTTCGTGGTGAGCAGATTAGTCCCGGTGTTACCAATGTCGCGGTAGAGCAACCGGAGCGAGTAGCCCAAGCCGAGCGTCTCGCACGCGTCCACGAGCGCGCGGTCAGAGCCCTTGAGCTGGCCGAGCAGCGGCGCAAGCAGGTTGCGCCGACCCGCGTGGACGTACTCGTGCACGAGCCCAAACCCGAGGTAGCCCCCCTTGGGCAACGTCGAGGGGTCGTTCACCAGCGCACCGAGCGCCCGGCGGAGCTGGAGATGAAACGGCGTCGGCACGGACGGCACGGTGGGGTGCAGCAGCGGCTCGTGGTAGAGGTTGTACGTGAGCGTGAGGCGGTGCCCGGACGTGATGGGCAACACCTCGTGTTCGACGTCGCCGTAAAAGGCAATGAAGCACACGGAGGGCTCTGTGGCGGTGGTAAAGGTGTCGGTAAAGTCGATGGTCCATTCTTTTTTGGCGTGGCGGAGGACGAACTGGCCGCCGGCGTGGGGCGTGGGGAGGATGAGGACGAGGGAGCCAAACATGTGTTCGCCCCGGGGGGTGTCCTTGTGCGCCTTGAAGAAGTCGCCTTCGCCTGGCAAGTACATATCGGGGTCAGCCCCGCATTCGGCCGTCGTCTGGGTTCCTCACCGTAGACGTTGAGCTTGTAGAGTTCCATGTCCATGGCCGTGTGGCTCTCGGTCAGCAATGCCTTGGACACCTGCTGACGGATGCGGAGGCTGCGCGGATCGAGGAGTGTCGAGAAGGAGGTGAGATCCATCTTGCCCGCTTTGCGGTACGACGCGTCGAGGACGTTCTCGCCGTTGCGGCCAAACTCTGCGGGCTTGCAGGCCCTGTACAACGCGTCCAGGTCGTCTGACCCCGCGTTGGACACGTCGATGCGACTGGGTCGCTGATGAGACGCGTCAGGGTGGCTCAAAAGGGGCCTCACCGATGGTGGCCGTCCGCGTCGGTGTAGTACAAGAGACGCTGATAGTCCTTGATGGGACATATGCCTGTGTAGAACGGGTCGCGGTCCTCTAGTGCGTCTTGCAACGCGACGACTTTGGGGTCAGAAAAATGTGCTGGTTTTTCCGAGTCGGTGCTCATGGTATCACTCATGGTGGTGGTTCAGTCAAGCCCCAACCGCGTGTTGAACCTGGTACAAATACTGTGGCGCGTGCTGATCAAATCGCTAAGTTGGGAACGCAGTGCATGAAATGGCCCCTAAGGCTGCCATCCACTTTTGACCCTTACCATCATGACACTTCCAACTGAGCTCCTTTTTCAGATTCTGTGTCATTCTGATCTTCGAGACATCATTCGATGGCGAACGGCGAGTGTACATCGCTGACAACTCCATCACGGCGCTCACGGACATGGCAGGTGTCAAAGGCGTTTGGGGCCATCACCCATGGCACTGTGCTTTGGAAAACGTTGTACGAAAACGCCGCGTTTCCACGTCCGCGTGGTCCATTTTCAACACAGTCGGGCGCGTGCCTCGAACAGACGCTTCTGAAAGCTCAGCGGCTCGCAGAGTCGTGGACAACGCGGCCGATGTGCGCGCTGTCAAGTCTCACGATCGATACCAACAGTGATGGCTATAGTTTTCTCCCAAAACTCATCTCTGGGAGGTGGCTCGTCGTGCGGGAAGCGGGCAGACGCTTCGTCTTGTACGATGCCGATCCTGTGGCAGGGAAGTACTCAAAGGAAGCTCTGTGGAAACAGGAAACAACCGACACATCAGGCTGGGATGTTGCCTCGATTGTATCTCCAGACGGACGCTGTATGGTGTATATATTATCGAGACTCCACGGTTTGCCGGACTGGTATGTTCCTTCTTGTCTGATGAGAGCTACGTTTTATCTTCATACAGGAAATTGCTGGAGTTCGGGTTGAACAATGAAACTGGTAAAATATTCCATTCGGTAGCCTGGGACCTTCCCGAGATTGGGAGCGAACACGTTAATAAAGTCAAACTATACGCCGGGGATTCACAACTCCTCTTCATTCATCTCGGGGAAGATCAGCTGCTGCTTGATACGCGGACACGCGTATTTCATAAAGTCCCGTCAGTGCCTCAGGTATGGTTGGTTCACATGATCGATGAACAACAGGCGAATATGATTCGTTGTTAGGTCCCAATGGTTCGACCGCCCCCCAACTTCTGGATAGTTTTTGACACAAGCCTCATGTCTCTCCGCCCCACTCGTGAGGCCACTGCCGTAAGGGTTTTCACACTCCTCCCTGGCGACAAAGGTCAGCACACGCTTTGCCTCACCCACGAAGGCGAATTACAAATTCCCGCTGTCGACATCAAGGCCATGAAACCGACCCATCTTGCCGGGTCGACACACCTCAGGTTGCTTGAGTGTACTGTGGACCGTGAACCACTCGCGTTCCGGTGTGTGGAAATAATCCTCCCAGAGTGTTCCCCGGGCGTGGTCTTGCCGATTCTTGTGGAAATGCGCGACATCAAGCTTCCGCGAGAGAGAGTGCGGCTCCGCCGCTACCGCTACCATCAGAAGTACGTCGACATCTCTGACGATGGTCAGATTAGGGGCTTTTTCCGGGCAGACCAAACGTACACCTCGCGGCCCTGGGACGAGATCGAAAATAACAATCAGCTGGTCATGAAATTCAACATTGACACCACGCAGGACCCATGGGTCGTCAGGCGTGGCCGGATTGTGCCTGCTGAATGGAGCCATGATGAGGATCCACGGGCTGGGAGATCGACCGAGGGTATTGAGTTTGATGGCATGAGAGGACGACTGTGTTTCGTTCGTCCACACGTTCCAAACAGCGTCGTCGTCATGGACGTCGAGTAGACCAATTTGTTTATACAAGAGCTAGAAAAAAGAAGAGGCTGAACATGAAGAGTATACATACGATATTAAATTTGGCATCCTCAGATCTTGAGAATTTCAGATGTTATTTCTTACATGTGCGATTCCAGTGCTGAAATAGAGCTCGGGCAAGTCTTATTTGGAGGAATACAAATCACTATTGTCGTTTACTAATGGGCCACCAGTCAGGCATATAACCCTCGTCTCGGTCCTGCTACTCTATATCCGCAATGACGAGTCTGTGTGCTATGTTCGGGTGAGCGTACAACAATCGCCCCCGCATACCATCGAATGCGATCGCCTCAACCCCTGGATCATCCTCGTTGCTCCATTCAGCGGGTGCGATCTGGCTGCGCGTGACGACCCATGGGTCCTGCGTTGTGTCGATGTTAAACTTCATGACAAGCTGGTTTTCAGGCGTGTGCCAAGGTCTTGGCACTCGTTCTCGTTTCTTTGCCCTAAAGAAACCCCTTATTTGCCCGTCGTCAGATATGTCGATGTATCGGCAGTGATGTTCGTAACGGTTAGGCCACACTCTCTCCCGTGGAAGCTCGATGTCGTGCGTGTCGATAGAAATCGGTAAAGTCGTACCAGCGGAGCTCTTTGGGAGCGTCAGCTCTACACACTTGAGCGTGAGTAGATCACTGCACGTCGAGTAAAAACGCGTCAGCGGAACTCTTTGGGAGTGTCATCTACATACTCGCGCATGAGTGGATCACGATCTGCTGACTCAGAGTAATCAAGAAGCCTGATGTGTGTCAACCCAGTGGCAAGATCAATGGTAGGCTTCATGATCTTGACATCTCGAACACGGGTTTGTATAGTGCCTTCATGGGTGAGGGAAAGCGTATGTTGGCCCGTCTCTCCCGCCACACCGTCAAGAAGTGTAAAACCGTATACAAAAGTTATATAGGCGGAGCGGCTGAGGGAGATGAGGTTTGTGTCGGAGATAATTATCCACTCAGCCAATGGGTCCTGACAATAGAGCACGTTTACTCAACTTTCGTCGCTCAAATAAACCATCCATACCTGGTACTCAAACGGGACTTTGTAGCACACGTGTGTTCGCGTATCAAATACCCACTCTTCTCCAGCACGAATGAAGAGGAGTCGTGAATGCCCAGCATATAATCCTAAACTGAACGGACGGTTGTTCCTTCCTTGAAGGCAGGGAATGTTTAAGGCAGCCGAATGAAACACCTCGCCGGTTTCGTGATTCAATCCAAACTCCATCAGATTCCTGCACGAAGATTGAGTAAAGAGGATACTTTTTGCCAAATAAGAAGGGACATGACATACCACTTTATTGGGGAACAGCGGAGCCTCACCAACACATACACCAAACAATGTCCCTCTGGAGAGATGACTGAGGCAACATCCCAGCCTGATACCTTGGGTATGTCCCACAGAACCTGTTGTGTGTGCTTTCCAGCCGCCGGATCGACGTCGTGCAGGATGAAGCATTCGTCCGATTCCCGCATGACGAGCCACCTCCCAGAGATGAGTCTAGGGAGACTAGCACCATAGTTTCCGTCGAGCGTGATGCTCGAAAGCGCGTGCATCGGGCGTGTCGTCCATGACTCCGCGAGCCACGTAGCTTTAAGAAGTGTCCGCTCCAGGTGCGCACCGGGTTGTATGGGAAACGAGCTGCACGGACGCGGGAATAACGCATTTTTATACAAGGTTTGCCAAAGTAACGTTTCGTGAGTGATGCCATAAAAAGCCTTTGAGACCTTATCAAAGCGGCGATGAGACTGCAATAGGATGTGCTGGCGTATGATTTCAACTCACAGTCCGCCATCGAATGATGTCTCGAGGGTCAGAGTAGGTGAGAATATGGAGAATGAGTTCAGTTGGAAGTGTGTGCTGAGCAAACATGATGGTAGGAGTCAAAGTTAAGCTGATGACCAAAAGTTAGGGGTGCCTTCATGCATTCGACTTTACACCCCAAGGAACCTTTAGACTCCAGCCCCAAGGTGGTTGCGCTGCGGGCGGTTTTGCAAGTACGCGATCCACTCTGCACAGGAATATGCGCCATCCCGGACTACCAGCGACTTCTCTACTACACCGACCCGGATGAAAACCATCGGTGAGGCCCCTTTACTACGCCTCCATTGCATGTACGAAGCGTCTAACCAATACCTAGTCGCATCGATTTTTCCAACGTCAAGCCAGATGACCTGGGCACGTTGTATAGGGCCTGCACGCCAGCAGAGTTTGGGCGGAATGGAGAAAATATCTTTGACGTGTCGTATCGCAAAGCTGGGAAGATGGATCTCACTTCGTTCTCAACGCTCCTCGACCCACGCAGCCTCGGTATCTACGAGCAAGTGTCAAGGGGATTGCTTATAGGGGGCCACGCGTCAATGGAGATGGAGTTGTACAAGTTGAATGTCTATAGTGAGGAACAGTTGCCGATTTTGATCAGCATTCCTGACCCAAACGATTCGTTTTCCAGGCAAGGGCGACTTTTTCATGGCCCACAAAGACACGCCTCGAGGCAAAAATATGTTTGGATCCTTGGTAATCGTCCTTCCCACCTTCCATGAGGGCGGTCAACTCGTGCTTCGTCAATCCAAGAAGGAATGGCGCATCGACTTCTCTGAAAAATTTGCGAACGCCACTAAGCCCTCGGTTTGCTTCATCGCATTTTACGGTGACGTCGAGCATGAGGTCTTGCCTATCACCTCTGGATATCGTGTCACACTCACGTACAATCTCTATCGTAAACCCACTCACCCGACCGCGTCCTCCATCCCCACATCCTGCCACCTAGAGCTGCGGCAGGCGCTCGCTGATCTAGTGAATGACACCTCAACACTTTCCAAAGGTGGATATCTCGGATTTGGTCTCGTTCACGAGTACGTCCACTCGGGGCGTAACATCGTGGAGCCGTTGCTCGGCCAGCTCAAAGGATCGGACCGCATGCTCGCGGATGCGTGCGATGCACTCGGACTGCGCTATTCGATCAGGTTACTCTACCGCGACATCTGCGAGAGTGGGATGCATATTCTCAGCACCGAGGAGCTGGACGTGAACGACGAAATGCAACCGGACCCAACTGATATCGATTACCTCACAGACGCACTTGAAGGGATGACCTGCGAGCAAGTCGAGGGCGTCTTCTTCGTCGGGCAGTCTGGTTGGCATAAACCCGATTATCGGACGTTTCCAGAAGAATTCCGGAAAGTATACCGGGAGCCGATCAAGGAGGTATTGGAGGTTACGCCAATGAAGTCTTCCGTAGACATCAAGAGCCCGGTGATGATATATGGGAACGAGGCCCGGCTGGACTACTTTTATGGGACTGCATGCATGCTGATCGCTGTAGAACCAGCAGTGGGTCGCGTTGAGCTGTAAACATGGACTCACTATGTACGAAAAGCACTGTAACTTCTGTGAGTCGTTGTACTCTGTACCATCATTAGGGAATCCATGTCGCGTGTTGAGTCGTGCCTGGCCCAAGCTTTTTGATCGGTTAGCAGCACAAGCGTTAAACGACGGGTAAGTTGTTACCTTGGAACATAGAACAATGACGCAGGCCTGTCGAGAATATCGACAGGTACTCAGTTGCCTTACAGATGAGTGAACTTCGCTCACGAGCTATTTACCCACTTTACCAAGGTCACATAATATAGTGGGTCCTGATCCAGCGGGCGGTGGCAAACGATATATAGAATGTGCCCTACGCTCGTGGGGATGCGATGGCTAGGTAAGAGGACAAGTTGGGAGCAAGAAAGGAGGGAGTCAGCTATATAAGATGACGACAACGATGGAGACAGCCGAGAATGAAACTGGACAGGGTTGCCCGTCAAGGTCGACGTCCTCAGCGACGGGAAACTAACGAACGTAAAAGAAAATATCAGAAGTCTCTACAATGGCATGCGCTTCTTGGCCGTGTTGGTGAAGATAGAGTAAAAACTTATCGTTTATCGCATACTCGTCCTCTAGGTGTGAGAGAGGCTCCCACAAATTTTCCTCACGAGGTTTTCCCTTCCGCTTTACTAGATACTCTGCTCGACCTCTCCTAACCCGTTCATCTAAGGCCGCCTCAACTTCTTCTTCGACGTGGTCTCCGATGACAACAGGAGGAGGTGGGGGTTGTTGCTGAAGCGACGATGTAAGAGGGTGGTAAGAGGTGGTAAGGGCGTAGGAGAGCAGGGTGAAAGACAGGGTGAATTCGCCAGGATGAGGGGAGCTGGAGCCGATAGGCACGTTGGCCGACCTTTTCGATGTTTATGTTGGTAGAGATCGCACCAGCAGGGAGTGTCATTCCTACGCACTTGAGCGTGGGTGTATCACCGCATGTCGATAGAAATCAGTAAAATCGTGCCGGCGGACCTCTGTGGGAGTGTCATCTCTGCATACTTGAGCATGAGTGGACCATAATCTGCTGACTCAGAGTAATCAAGAAGCTTGATGTGTGTCAACCCATTGGCAAGATCAATGATAGGGCATCAGGATCTTGACATCTCGAACACGGGTTTTTATAGTGCCTTCAGGGGTGAGGGACTCGGGAGAGATGATGGAGGCAACACCCCAGCCTGATCCTTTGGGTGTTTCGCGCAGAACCTGCTATGTGTGCTTTCCGGCCGCCGGATCGACATCATGCAGCACGAAGCGTTCGTCCAAATCTAGCCTGATGAACCACCTCCCAGAAATGAGGGCGGGAGGACTAGCATCACAGTTTTCGTCGAGAGTGATGCTCGAAAGCGCGCGCATCGAGCGTGTCGTCCGTGACGTGATGACTCCGCGAGCCGCGTAGTCTTGAGAAGCGTTCGCTCTAGGTGCACGCCAGGTTGTATGGGAAATGAACTAGTACACGGTCGCGGGAATAACGCGTCTTTATACAAGGTTTGCCAAAGTGATGTTTCGTGAGTGGTGCCACAAAAAGCCTTCGAGACCTTATCAAAGCGGCTGAGACTGCAATAGGATGTTCTGGCGTATGATTCCAACTCACAGTCATCAAATGATGTCGCGAGGGTCATGGTAGTGGAGAATATGGAGAATGAGTTCCGTTGGAAGTGTGGCGATCAATAATTTGGACATGCCCTTATCCGGACTTGGACGCCACTGCTTCCTTGATACGTGGTTATGACACTTTTCTCGGCACTCAAGTGTGCTCAAGTGCGCTCAAGTGCGTTCAAGCGTGCGCAAGTATTGTCAAGGCCGGCTAAGGGCATGACTAAATCACCAATGTGAGCAAACATGATAGGAGTCAAGGTTAAGTTGATGACCGAAAGTTAGGGGTGCCTTCATGCTTTCGACTTTATTCCCCAGGGAACCTTTAGACTCCAGTCCCAAAGTGGCTGCGCTGCGGGCGGCTTTGCAAGTACGCGATCCGCTCTGCACAGGAATATGCGCCATCCCTGACTACCAGCGACTTCTCTACTACACCGACTCGGATGGAAACCATCGGTGAGGCCCCTTTACTACGCCTCCATTGCATGTACGACGCGTCTAACCAATACCTAGTCGATTTTTCTAATGCTGGGCCAGATGACCTGGGCGCGTTGTATAGGGCCTGCACGCCCGCAGAGTTTGGGCGGAATGGAGAAAATATCTTTGACGTGTCGTATCGCAAAGCAGGGAAGATGGATCTCACTTCGTTCTCAACGCTCCTCGACCCACGCAGCCTTGGCATCCACGAGCAAGTGTCAAGGGAATTGCTTATAGGGAGCCAGACGTCAGTGGAGATGGAGTTGTACAAGTTAAATGTCTATAGTGAGGAACAGTGGCCGATTTTGGTCAACGTTCCTGACCTAAACGATTCGTCTTCCAGGCAAGGGCGACTTTTTCATGGCCCACAAAGATACACCGCGAGGACAGAATATGTTTGGATCCTTGGTAACCGTCCTTCCCACCTTCCACGAGGGCGGTCAACTCGTGCTTCGTCAATCCAAGAAGGAATGGCGCATCGACTTCTCTGAAAAATTTGCGAACGCCACTGAGCCCTCGGTTTGCTTCATCGCATTTTACGGTGACGTCGAGCATGAGATCCTGCCCATCACCTCTGGATATCGCGTCACACTCACGTACAATCTCTACCGTAAACCCACTCACCCGACCGCGTCCTCCATCCCCACACCCTCCCATCTAGAGCTGAGACAGGCACTAGCCGATCTAGTGAATGACACCTCAACACTTTCCAAAGGTGGATATCTCGGATTCGGTCTCGTTCACGAGTACGTCCACTCGGGGCGCAACATACTGGAGCCGTTGCTTGGCCAGCTCAAAGGATCGGACCGCATGCTCGCGGATGCGTGCGATGCGCTTGGACTGCGCTATTCGATCAGGTTACTCTACCGCGACATCTGCCAGACAGGGATACATATCCTCAGCACCGAGGAGCTGGACGTGCACGGCGAGATGGAAATGGAAGAGTATGAGATCACTTGCCTCACAGATGCGCTTGAAGGGATGACCTGCGAGCAAGTCGAGGGTGTCTTCTTCGTCGGGGAGGGGGATACGCCAGACTATCCGACGTTTCCGGATGAAATTCGGAAAGTGTACCGGGAGCCGATCAAGGAGGTATTGGAGGTTACGCCAATGGAGTCTTCCGTAGAAATCAAGAGCCCGGTGGTAGCATATGGGAACGAGGCTCGGCTGGACTACTTTTATGGGACTGCCTGCATGTTGATCGCTGTAGAGCCAGCATCTCGTCGCGTTGTGCTGTGAAGCCTATGGACTCGCTACTAGTGTACGAAAATTACTGTAGCATTCTATGTGATTCGATTCGTTGTACTCTGTCGCGTGTTGAGTTGTGGCCTGGAAACTTTGGATAAGAAATGCCGGGTATGACGCAGGTCTGTCGAGAATGTTGACAGGTACTCAGTTGTCCTTCCAGATGAGTGAATTTCACTCACAAGCTACTATTTACCCACTTCATCAGGACACGAGGCTGAATTGAAGGCCTCACACAACACGTGGCGTTCGGCTGAACTGAAGTAGCGGATATATCCAAACCGATCGTAATTGGCCTGTAGATTAGCGCCCCGGGCCGCAGAGATGGTTCTGTGATCGCTCTAGGTCATCGATTTTTCACTTCGACTCAGCTGAACATGTCAAAGCCCAGTGAAAGTGGGACCAAGCCAGTCGTCTTCAGAGCGCCTACTCTTGGTCACGCTGTCCGTCTTGGAGAGCTCTACAACCAGCGCAC
>JBBPUG010001309.1:0-10587 GCA_038094535.1 Tubosaeta aff. alveolata
CAAGCAGATACAGTGATCAAATATAGTACATACATGATATATCTACACCAACAAAATATAAATTCCTAGGAGGGAGCAAGGGAATAAAGGGAAAACATATTCTAGAGGTCATTCCAAATTGGGAAGTGAAGCACTTGTGGTGGCTCCTTTTGGGTATGTCACCGCTTCACACCTGCTTACATAATCGCTTAGATGCGCCCAAATGGGTGCCTTATCGAGAGGTCAGTGGGATGCATCAATGATGCATCAGAATTTATTGTCGTACTTTTGCATCACTTTTCTAATGAGGATCACCATGAAATCATGCATCAAAGTAACAGTATGGCCTGAAAAACAAACAAGAAGTTTCTTTGCTTTCGAGCTCTTACTCTTTCAATATTGTCATCTTTGGGGAGGCGGGTGTTGGCAAAAGCTCGGTCGTCAACTTGATTGCTAATGACGACATCGCCGAGACTTCTGGTGACGCCCAGGGATGTACCTTGAAATCAAAACGGCACGTGTTTCCTGTGGGGAAAAGAACCTTCAACATTTGGGACACCGTTGGCTTGGGAGAGCCCTCGTTCAGTACCACGGATTATCTCGGCGCCATCGAGAGGACATACTTGCTCATCCGACAGATCGAGGCCAATGGTGGACTCGACCTCCTCTTATTCTGCATACCCGGAAGTGGTTCGCGGATCACCAAAACTATGGTGTCCAACTACAGATTGTTCTTTGAGGTGTTGTGCGAAAAGCGGATTCCGATTTTGGCCATCGTGACGCGTCTGGAGTATGAAAAGGAGTCGATGGAGGGGTGGTGGGTTCGGAACAAGGAGCATATCAGCAAAAGCGGTCTTGAATTCGGTGGACACGCGTGTATCACCGGACGGCGGGAGCATCCAAAGGCAGCGGAGGGCCGAGCCGCTCTGGAGTTGCTCTTACTGGGTTATGACCATAAAGGACGCTATCCCATGCCTCCTTCCTCCGATTGGTTCCTTGGTGTCTTGAAACGGCTTCCCAGTGTCCCTCGATCAAGAGAGTTGAAGAACAAACAGCAAGAACTGGAACGATTGCTGCGGGAACGCTGCAGCATGTCTAGCGCTGATGCGCAGCAGCTGGCAGAAACCCTCACTCGTTCCCGTGAAGAAGACTGTTGATCCTAGTGCGTTTGGGAACCTGCTGACATGGATCTTCTTGAATTACTTCTTTCTTGGTGCATATACCCTGGCTTTGGCTTTGCCAGTGTCGTGTTCTCTTGTGCCTACCATCCATGATGTGCTTTGTTTTGTTTCTGATTTCTACTGTCCACTTCCCCAACACCGATGTATTCGCGTATAGTTTGTCCCATCAACATTTTGCTCCCTCGATGTATTCAAACTCAAGGGCTCCCCCATCCCATCAAGCGATGCAGAATGATCGTGAAAGAGGGTATACAATCACGAAAACGCAATGCATCTACGTAGTGAATAACACGAGTGGATGATAAGGGCTAGTCAATATATGCAATCGAAGCTGGACCTCTGTTCATGTTTCAGAACTATGCATGAGATTTGTAAATTGGCTGTCTGATTCTTACCTCTTCTCTACACCCTGGACACTATGTGAGTAAACGAGCTGGTTCAGCGCAATCGCACGACGAACCTTCTCCATCCAGCTTATCTGTGCTTTCAACTCGGTCAGACCAAAACGTAGGATAATGTCGTAACGAATTTCATAATAGACACGGCCATCAGGGGACTTTTGGGGTTTCAAAGACCGGACAAGCTGAGAAGTATCTGCAGTCACGTCGCACATTTTGGTGAATTGTGCTTGTGTTTAAACTGCCCGTCAGTAGTGCACGTGGAACATATCGTCGTCATACCGGGTTCCTTGTCCGTCCAACAAGGGTCTAGAAGACTTCCTCTGTATGCATGAATGTACATTTTCGCCTTTTTCAAACTAGATTTTGAGATCCTCTGGGAGGAAAAGGTATGTCTGAATTCTTGCTCCTCCGAAACTTGCGCTCCCTGGTATTTCACTAATGAGAGCAACTGCAAATTACCAGTGAACACACCAGACCTTGGTAAGTATTGGTTGAAATGCGTTGGGCAACATTATCATCCCCGATGCTCGGATGAATTGCGTGTCTTGTCGTTCCTGGTGGTCAGGACGAGACGGAACGTACGGTACTTTGCACATTACACCATACGTAAACCTTGGGGTCCGTGAAGTGACAAGGGGATCAGTGTAGGACAACACGGCGCCATCTGCAACGGCTTTGTTACTGAAGAGATGATGAGCACGTCGTCCGGTCAAGCTAGAGCAAGACATACACGTGACTAGAGGGTCTGCACAAGTGCACGCCCGAAAATACCGGATGCTGCTGGAGACGGCGATGCAAGAAATCGCTCGCGGCAAAACCACCAACCAGAAAGGAATGCTACGAAAAACATTAAATTGCGCATGCAGTGTTGGACAATCCCACCCTGATTTGCATCTGCAATTCAGATGCTGCCATTTTCTGTTTTTCAACCGCATCCGCGATTGCTTCTACAGAGGGTTCAAAGAGTTTTGCAACGTCTTCCCTGTTTCACGCAATATCCATCTGGAAATCAGAGTTGGGTATCCTACGTACGAATCTCCTTACCCAGACAACTTGAGCTGGCCAGAGCGAATATCATATTCGGGATCTTTGTCACGAACAGTACCAAACTTGATGTACTGCGGATCGCCAGCGTTGCAGAATCTCAGCTTTGTAGTTCTGTCGAAAACGCTTTTCATTTGTTCGACTATCTCCGGTGTCCCATAACGTGAATGGGCAAGTTTGGCTATAGCAAAAATTGATAAGCAAGTGGTCGTCATAAAATAAATAGTGTGCACCCCTGAGGAGCGTATGGGCCCTTTGCGTGACAAAAACAGAGCCTTGAAGCCGACCTATCGGGACATGTTAACAAGGCGAACATCGGTCTTAGGGAAAATTACATTCTGCAGGTGCAATCTCCTTGAATTCTCTCGGAGGGGAGAGCTTCATAGAATAAGCACTAAGATCAATGGTCCCTCCTCCGGCATCGATAACAATGATGCCTTGGTGATCTGACCCTTCACTAGCTTCCTCTTCAAAGTCAGCAGACTGAACAATGGGGAGATTCGAGAGCGAGTCTGAAGCCAAGACGTGTGCAACACAGAAATGAAGGCTTGCTTCCCCCTCTGTCAACAGATGGATTCGATCTGCATGCTCATCGCCACTAGGAACCAACCCTGCAATCTCTGCAGCATGGCGAATCTGCTGCTGCTGTGGCCCTTCCCACCCGTTTGGGTGTGTAAGAATGAACTCGATATTATTTTCCAGGGAGCTCCACATAGAAACGCCATTGGCGTGGGATTCGACGATGTAATTCCGAGCGCAGGTGAAGAGATATCGCATGAAATCTGCAAGAACTTGAACCGCGCTTGTACCCTGGGGAAGAGGTGGAACGTCCTCGTCTTTAATATCTGATGATTCTAGATGTTTTGCTCGCAAGTGGAGTTTCCACCTGATAGCACTATGTGAACGACGGGACGTGGCCCGGTCTCTGCACGCACCACTCGATTTTGACCCAGTTATCATCCTCCGCTTGGTCAATGATATGTTGCTGTAACGCTTCAGCGCCAACTGCTTTCACGACACCCTGTCGATCATAATACAGGATGGAAGGTATCTTGTTGTCGCCCCCAACATGTTCTTGAGCCGGGTATCTGAATGCGACACGTCAGTGTCAGCTATTTCACAAGGTTTTACTACCTACCTCGAAACTCCGAGGACCTTGGGAACCTCTCCAGGATCGAGTATGCAGTACGACACTCCGCTGTATGTCGTACCAACGTCAAAGGCAAGCACTAGCTTGCGGGAGTGACCACGGTATGGTTTTGAGGGCATACTGGTAGCTCAAACTGGTCGAGGAAAGCTGCAAACCGGATCGATACGGACGCCAGCTGCAGGCTGCATATCCGAATTCGAAGTTCGTACATATTCAAGGTCACTGAAGGATTCACACAGAGGTGGCAGGGGTCCAGCTTGGTTCACTTCGCTTCCTTCTTTGAATCTATGACTCATTTCCACGAAGGAGCATACTCGCAAAGGTTCACGAGACCTCCATAGCACTTTTACCGCAAGGAAGAGCCTATTGAATGTCTAGATTTCGATATGAGATGACGCAAGATCGTACGTAAAGCTTTCACTGATTATCGTCCGACTTGGTCAACATTGAAAGCCACGACACAGTGATCTCCTTTTTCTGCACCCACCAGACTCAATTCTCTTCTTCCGCTTGGCTAATAGTGTTTTGTTGTTGCGCCTCTGCCCAAACACTCCTCTCACGGAACTTATTTTCTTCGAGGATCATGACGGCGTTTCGACTGTTTCTCGGAACACCTTGACAACTAACAAGTATATCTTTTGCGTCCACTACTTCCCCAGCTCGCAATAGCACCAGAATGATATCAGGGAAGCGTGGAACTCAGGCCAATCAAGTTGATACGAAACGAAGATAAGGCTTTGAAGTCTAAATTGACCCGGACCGGTCTCTTCTGGATATTCCAACAGAAGCCCCTACGTCACTTTTGATTTATGACTCAGGGTTGGACTTTCGACATGCTGGTGGAGGCAAGGTGAGGTGAATTTAATGTCCGACTTCGAGATGCTGGAACCGGTTCATGCTCCTACAAAGGAATAGCTGAATAGCCTTCCATTACGATCTTGGGGCCGACTGACATGCAGTATCAATATAAGTAAGTTAAGCGCTGAAATCGCAACGTGTTGTGATGGGAAGCATACTTTGATCTGTCGCCCTCCACCGAGCGCTGACGCACGGCTCATGAATGTTCGTTGTCCCTGGGTTTCGATTCCCCTTAGGAGTCGTTGGCCCACTCTTGAGCTAGTACGTCCTTGGTGGTTGTGTGGAGTTCCTCAATCAACTTCGCGTCTTTCAGTCATCTTGTTATCCTTTAGGCATTTCGACAATGTAAAAGACATTTTCGCATTTCAATGTGGGTCATCATACCAGGAAATGCTACCCACTTTCAACGCCGTCCGCCTCGGAGGGACTAGAACCTCTTATTTGGCACCCTTGCCAGGTGCGGTTCTCGAGTTACCAAATCTATGCTGTGCAACTACATGCTGCTCCAAGTTACAAGGTGCTTTGTCAGGGGCCCACCTAACCGTGCATACTGCAACATGTCCGGGACAGGAAGTGACTTCGAACGGCGACTGCATTACCCGAGGCGGAGTTGTCAGCGTACATGCACGGTGCTGACACGCAGATGCATTGCGTCACCTGTTGACGATACCCCGAATGGCTATAATATGTAATAGACACGCTACAAGACCGACAGCAAATATAGCCAACCCGAGTTCACAACTCGCTCCCGCCAAATCCCACTGTGCCGGGTTGCAACCGGTACGCCCCCTGTTCATTGACTGTTCACTCTACACCCTCTGATTCGGCATCGCAGTCGGCCATTATATTCTGACAACGCCGAAATTTGAAAGCGCCTACATCCTTCACGGTGAAAAGGGTACTCTCGCTTCATGCGTCGTTACAGGCCATCGATCTCACACAGAGCATATCAGGATGCGTTCCTTCAATATCATCCTCTTCGGAGAGACAGGTGTCGGCAAAAGCTCTATTATCAACCTGCTCGCTGGCGAACATGTCGCCGAGGCGGACGGCAACCCACATGGGTGTACCATGGATTCGACAAAATACACGCTCCAGATGAACGGGGGAGTCTTCAATATTTGGGACACTGTCGGGCTGGGAGAACCCACTGCTAGCAGGACGAATTCCCAGGATGCCGTCGATAAGGCACGCAAGCTTATCAAACAGATCAACGAGCACGGTGGACTCGACCTGCTGCTGTTCTGCATCCGTGGGAGCTCTGGGATCACCGACACTATTCGGAGCAATTACAAGTTGTTCTTCGAGGGGTTATGTCAAAAGAAGGTTTCGATCGCAGTCGTAGTGACGCATTTGGAGGGTGAGTTCAGGATGGAAGAGTGGTGGGATAGAAACCAGAAGCATATTGATCAACGTGGCCTCAAATTCAGCGGGCATGCATGCGTCACCGGACTTCCAGGACACCCGAAAACAGAGGAGGGCCGAGATTCTGTGGAACGTCTCTTGGCGGGTCATGATTCCAAGGGGCGCTACAAGATGCCCTCCAGTGGCTTTTTCGGTGGTATCTGGGGTTTGTTCTCCTAGGTCAACTGGAGCAACCGATTCCTACAAAGGCCGATACGGTATCGTGACACCATCTAAACTAGCTGTGGTGCCGTTGTACTACTCATGCTATGTTCTTACTTCGTCCTATGCATCTGTACACTATTGTGCCCTTGTTCTCGTTTCTCGTTTCTATTACTATAATAGCAGGCTCTTGTCGTAGGACGATTACTGCAGGCCTTTGCAAAGCAAAATATAGTGATATGCCATACGGTATACGCTACTAGGAACAATTAATACTGTCTGGATCATGATCCACCTTCAATTCCAAGCACAATTCGGCGCTGCATGCATTTCTGAACCTCTTTCACCAACGTCCGGGGGAAGAAAAGAGAGCCTCTACGGCTTTCCAAGCCACCCCTCGGCCATCGCCTACAAAAAGATCATCATGAATGGAGGTCTTCCATCTCGGCTTCCATCCGTTCACAACCCTTGGGCGCAACGCATTGACCCGCTCCTCAAACTTTTCTTTATGACCAGCGATGCTTGTTTCCGTAGTCTCGTCCCGACGACTGAAGACACAGTGCAAACGCATCGGAAAAGCCCGAGCAATGAAATCACCTGGAAAGGTGCTAGCAAACGTATCCAAATGACGCTGTATAGGATCCTCGGTAGGGTCTCTTTCAATGTTGTACATGTAAATCGTCCCAACGAGGGTGGACTTGGATCTGAATAAACAGTGCACTCGTCATGGCCACGTCTGATAGTGAACTAGATCTTACCTTGATCGCTTCAGCCAAGCACTCATCTTCTCCACCGCTTTCGCATCTGCCTTGGGATCGACGTGGAAGGGAGGGGTATCCACAAATACGATGTGTGTTCGTTCTCCGGCTCTCAGAGTGTTCCGTGCCTCCTGTGTGAGCATGCATCTGAACGCCTGCACGCTCCTCGTGGAAGGCGGAAGGCTTGGCCCAACGCCGACGGGACTGAGAGCTTGTATCACCGTGTGGACAAACTGCTGGTTCATCAAAGCCATGATAAAACGAGAAATGGGAAGATCTTACGGTACTCTTTCCACTCCCAGAAGGGCCGATCAAACTGGATGACGCAAGTCAGCGTGGAATACATTGTCCAAAAATCATTTGAAACATACAATACAACAACGTCGTTGTCACGTAATGGGAATGCCAGGCCGAGCATAGTCGTGAACCAATCGGTGAGCCAGGGAATACACCAGCAACAAAGTGGCTCGGAATCCGCCAAAAAGCTATTTTCACTGTCCTTCATGGTGCGATCGCGTAGCAGTTGTTCCAGTTGTCTCGACTTATCCTCATCTTTCTTCAAGGATCGCATCAAATGACTAGAAGACCGATCGGAAGTGGGAGGCGAGGTGAAGCGCTCCAAGTGATCAAACCCTAGTAAAAGTGATTCCAGAGCGTCTCGACCCTCCGCCGCCTTCGGGTGGCCCAGAAGCCCCGTGACGCACGCGTGACCGCTAAATTCAAGACCACATTCACCGAGATACTTCTTGTTCCGTTCCCACCACGCTTCCATCTTGACTTCGTTCTCCAGATGCGTCACGACGACCGCGATCGGAACCCGTTTGTCACAGAGCACCTCGAAGAACAACCGATAGTTGAATAGCGTCGTTTCAGTGATCCGCGAGCCAGACCCGGGTATGCAGAATAAGAGGAGGTCGAGTCCGTCACGTTCTTGAATCTGCTGGATGAGTGCGTCCATCTTGTCGATGATACCCAGACGGTTAGCGAAACCGGGAATGGATTCTCCCAGGCCAATGGTGTCCCAGATGGTGAAGCCTTTTCCATTCACCTGGAACGTGTACCGCTGTGAGTTTGAGGTAGTACTTCCCCAGGCGTGAGACGGCTCGGCGACGGCTTTACCGGCAAGCAAGTTAACAATTGACGTCTTTCCAACGCCTCCTTCTCCGAAGAGGACGATGTTGACGGTCATCCTATTGGTCCTGCTAACAGATGCCGGTGGCCTGGGAAATAATGTGGTGTTGGAAGTCAAACCCTGAGAACGTATCAGCTGCAAAGAACAGGGACGAACCAATGGGCTAATGAGAGGCTAGCACAGCACGGAATCCTTGCTGTGTATGAACACCAGTCCATGCGTCGACGGTCACACGGTCATAGTACTCATGTGTTCAACTGCGCCCCATTTACGTGTTCAAGCTCTACCGCACTAAAACAAGGGACTCCAGCCCCAGGCTAGAGACGAATCACTGTGGTTCAACAGAGGTCAGTGTTGGCGTTACAAACCGACTACGAGCCCTTGGAGAGCCCCTCATTCAATTTTGGGTAGTTCAATGGATGTGCCAACAGAAGATATCCAGAGCGTCCGAGACTTTTCCGAACTGCCAGTACCATGTCGATTGCGTACGGTGAAGTGAACTGGACATCTCAAGATATTTTCCGCAGTCACGTGTCCAGGACCACCTTCGCGTTGTCCGCCGAGACTCGAATGATGCCAATCAATGCTTACTTGGTTATGGCTATAGCCTAGATGGACTGTCGACATGCTTTGGAAGGTGAGTTCGACTCCCTATCAACTTCACCGTTTCTGTTCGTTTTATTTTGTCTAAAAAAACGTTCTATCGCGACCTCACAGGTGATGAGCACGGCTCACAGTTGACTGACATGCCGCATTGTTAAGGTTACGCAAATGCCGGAACCGCGACGTGCGATGGTGTCAAACGACCTTCTCTCACCCGTGGTGCGCACTGAACGCAAGGCGCGCTGTTGCCAGCCTCCTGGTGTCGATTGCTATCGAGAGTCATTTTCACTTTTCGGTTATCAACCTGCTTACCAGTAGGGAGGTTGCCTCTAAATCTGCTGACGCTATTGGTTTGGGAGTACCGTGTTCAGTGCTCCGGACTATCTCGATGCCATTGAGAAAACATACGAGCTTATCTGGTAGATCGAGGCCAAGGCGAACGTGGCTTCTTATTTTGCGTGTGTATACGGCTGTAGGTTGTCCTGCGATACATGTCGATTTGTGACGCATTTGAAGCCGTGGACAAAAATTGGGAGGCGATCGCTCCGGAACGAACCCAAAGCAGGCTTGTATTCAACAGACATGTCACGAGATTGCGAAACCATTCGAAGTGCAGAGAGTAGATAAGCTCTGGTGAATAAGATTAATGAACTCAGTGGTCATGTAGAGATCTCGTTTGCGTACGTCTGCTCATCTCTTGAGGAATATAATTTCTCATTCCACTTTCATTCTGCTTAGTTCACACTATAGATTGACACCTTGCAGTGCGCTCAGCTCAGACGACAGCACTTCTACGCCACTTTCAAATCTGTCGGTTGCCAACTTGCAATGAGGCACCTACTGATAACGATCTAGAGCTAAGGTCGGGCCAGCTACCTGTCTATGAAAGCCCTTTACCCTGCTGACCAGTTCCAGTCTCAGAAGCTGACACGTGGTATTGCGTCACGACACCCCCGAATGGCCACAACGTGTGATGAACGCCTGCCAGTAAATATGCGTTCTTTCTTTCTGCTAACCCCCGAGTGCGACGACTCGTTCCAAAGTGTTTCTTGGTTCTGAATTGCATCCAGCGCGTTTTATGACCAGTGATCATTGACTCGACACTCTCTCATTCGACAATAGCCAATACATTCTGTCTCGTGACACCACTAAAACTCGAAAGCCATTACATCGTTCGCGATGCAAAGGTACCCCTCGCTTCATGTACCGCTATAGGTCATTGATCTTATATTAGGGAACGCTCCTTCAACATCATCCTCTTTGGAGAGACAGGCGTCGGCAAAAGCTCTGTTATCAACCTACTCGCCGGCGAACACGTTGCCGAGACGTCTAACAACCTCCAGGGATGTACTATGGAGTCAAGAAAGTACACGTTCCAGGTGGACGGGAGAACCTTCAACATCTGGGACACCGTCGGACTGAGAGAGCCCGTGCGTAGCAGGACGAACTCTGTCAGCGCCATCAACAAGGCGTACACGCTCATCAAACAGATCGGGATTCACGGTGGACTCGACCTGCTGTTGTTCTGCATGGCCGGGAACTCCGGGATCACCCCAACCATTCAGTACAATTATCGGCTGTTCTTCGAGGTGCTGTGTGAAGAACGAATTCCGATCGCAGTCGTGGTGACACACCTGGAAGAGGAAGCCACGATGGACGAATGGTGGCGTAGGAACATGAAGCACGTCCATGATTGCGGTCTTAGATTCAGCGGGCACGCATGTGTCACCGGACTTCCAGGACACGCGAAAGCCGCGGAGGGCCGAGACTCGTTGGAACGTCTCTTGCTGGACTACGACCTCAAGGGGGGCTACATCATGCCACCTGCCTCTGATGGGTTTCTTGGTATCTGGAAACGGTTTCGTGCCATTATTCCCAAAGTGGCGAGCAAACAGAGTCAGCTGAAGCAAACGCT
>JBBPUG010001310.1:0-10577 GCA_038094535.1 Tubosaeta aff. alveolata
GGAAAATCGACTGTACGTGACTTTACACGAGAACGCGGCACGGGAGAGATGACCGAGAGGTGGTCAGTTCATCAACGTCGCCAGCGGGTCCAACAAGATGGCCGTCAGCGACTCGCTCGAGAGCTGCACCCTCGAGGTGGACACCACCACGTTCTTCCTCGACGGACGCACCGTCAGCTTGATAGACACGCCCGGATTTGACGACACCACCCGAAGCGACACCGAGGTCCTGGAGACGATCACGGACTATCTCTCCGAGTCGTAAGCACCTCCCTCTGGACCGACAGACCGAATGTCGAACCGTGAGATGCAGGTACAGCGACGGCGCCAGGCTCGCCGGGCTGATCTACATGCACCGCATCAGCGACAACAAGATGGGCGGTCCGTCCAGACGCAACTTCCACATGCTCCGCAACCTCTGCGGCGACGCCACGCTCCAGCACGTCCTCCTGGTCACCAACATGTGGTCCAAGGTCGAGCCGGAGACCGGGGAGGCGCGCGAGCGCGAGCTCGCGAGCAACGACAAGTTCTTCAAGCCGGCGCTCGACAGGGGGGCGCGGATGGTGCGCCACGACGGCTCGCAGGCGTCTGCCCACGCGGTCCTTCGGCACCTGGTCGGTCTGGAGCCCGCGACGCTGCTCGTGCAGGACGAGATGGTGAACCAGGAAAAGGACCTGGCGCATACTACTGTGGGTGCGGAGGTGATGCGTGGCTTGAACGCGCGGCGGGACCGTCAGACGAAGGCGCTGGAGATTCTGACGCTCGCGATAGAGGCGGCGAGAGTCGAGAAGGACGAGGATACCGTGAAGGTGCTCCAGGAGGAAGCCAAGTTGGCGCGAGAGGAGATCGAGCGCATCCAGGGGGACCTTGAGCGGATGGTAACAAACTTTGCGGTAGAAAATTCGCGGCTGGAGAATGAGAATCGGCGATATAAGAAAGCCTTCAAGAGGCAGAAAGCGGACGCTGAACAGATAGCGCAAATGTACGAGGAGGAACGTAGAGCTCGTGAACGTGCAGAGGCCGGGCAGAGGCGCGCTGAAGCACAGCTAGCTGCTGAACGCGAGGAACGGAGGCGCGACGAAAGTGAAAGGGAGAGGTTGGAACATGAGCGGCGAGAACGAGAGAAGGAGCAGACAAAGGAGGAGCAACAGCCCAAGCAAGAACAAGACAAGCAAGAGAAAGAGAAACCCGCGTCGTCTGGATCCTTTTGTTTCCTGCAATAGAGTACAAGTGTCCTACGCCTGATATAGAGTAAGCCAAAGATTCTATTCGTACCCATCTATACGGCTTCTTCTTCCTCTGCAAGGAGCCTCTCAACCTCGAGCGCAGCCATACAACCACTGCCTGCACTCGTAATCGCCTGTCTGTAGCGCTTGTCCTGGACGTCGCCTGCCGCAAAGACACCCTTGACACTTGTCTGCGTCGTCCCAGGCACGGTGATGATGTAGCCATCTGCATCAGTGTGCAGTTGACCGCGTACGAGGGCAGTAGCGGGTTCGTGTCCGACGGCGTAGAAAAGACCGTTGACGGCAAGGTCTTTTTCCTCGCCCGTAAGCACGTTCTTGATGCGGAGACTGTTGAGAAGGTCGCCGTCTCCCAGACACTCGGTGGCGACGGTGTGCCAAAGGACCGTCTAGATACGGGATCAAAAAGTGGATTGGTTATTCGTCAAAAGGAAGCACGCACGATCTTTGGGTGGTTCATCAAGCGTTTCGCCATGATTTTGGACGCACGAAGTTCCCCTCTCCGCACGAGAACATAGACGTGCGAGCCGTATTTCGTCAGGTCTAAAAAGCATGAGTTCAGACTCGCGCGCAATGGCGACATGCCTCACAGGTCGCTTCTTCGGCCGCAGAGTCACCGCCTCCAATCACAGCGAGGGGTTTGTTCCTGTCATGAGAGTGTTAGACACGTGACTTATCCCCAACCATGACAAAGCGCACCTGAAGATGGGCACGGCGCCATCACAGACAGCACAGGCGCTGATGCCACTCTGCCAGTATTTTTCCTCGCCCTTGAGTCCGAGCCGTTTCGCGCTCGCGCCCGTCGCGAGGATGACCGTATCTGCCGTCTCCGGTGCGCCGTCTTCTTGGCCCTCACGCCAGTAGCGGAACGGTCGGGCAGACAAGTCAATCTTGGACACGGTTTCTGTGATGACACGCGTTCCGAATCGTATCGATTGCTCACGGAAATTCTGCATCAACTCGGGGCCCATGATGCCTTTGGGGAACCCAGGGTAGTTCTCGACTGCGAGAGTGCATGCGTAAGTGAAGCAGGATCGACGGGTGGAGGAACACACTTTCGGTGGTGGTGGTGAGCTGACCACCTGCCGCGAAGCCGTTTGCTAGGAAACCCTCGAAAAGGATGGGGTTGAGATTAGCGCGAGCAAGATAGACTGCGGCGGTGTGCCCAGCGGGGCCAGAGCCAATGATGACCTGTCATGGCATGAGCACACTGTTGAAAGTGGCATATCGTGAGTGAGAGACGCACAACTTTCGAATGCAGTGGACCTGCAGTTCCATTTGTGACGGGTGCCATACTTTGAGGATCTTGTTTGAGGGATGCAGATGCAGCTGGGATAAAAGATGCCCGCAGGGCTTTCGTGAGTATGTGAGTGCGAGAAAACAGGGCGGTAACAAGATTAGTGATGGATCTAGACAAGCCGAACAGCGGAATTCATAATGTATCGGAGTTGTAACCTTACTACAGAAGCGACTACACTTTGGATGTCGAGACACTCGTCAGCTCATCCCGAACACGTGCCCATACAGGCAGGACTTCCCGTTGACCCACTGCGCTAATTTGCCACACTTCAAACATGCAAGGGTCTATTCCGAGCGCTGAAAATACGGACACTACACCCGGGACAAGCTCGGGCAGGATGAACGCGTCCAAGAAGTTGAACCGGAGCCCTTCTCGCGGGGGATACGACACGTCCAGTCCTTCCGGGATCTCCGTGAACGTCGACGTGTCGATGGCAAGGCACGCGTATCTGAGAGACGGACACTGTCGCAGGAGCTGGACCAGCCCGGTGAGCGTGATCCCGCCCCCCATTCTGGTTCCCCAACCGAGCACACTATTGATCGTAATGCTTTCCATGCAGGGCGTCGCAAGTTGGAGCAGGTCAGCGTCCGTCATGCTCACACGCCAGTCGAGGTTGATATGTAACATGCGGAGGTTGTAAAAGGCAGTGCAAGGGTAAAGGTCCTCGAACGTCAGCAGAGGATGCACGTCTTCATCGCAAGCGTTTGGGTCCCTTATGGCATAGGGTGCGGTAAGATGCAAGCGGAAGGAAACGATGGACGGACAGGCTTCTCGAGCAGCAGCCCAGTATGCCCGCAGAGCCCGTGCCGACAAGTAGTACAAAGTAGTGATGTCAAGATGCTCGAGCACAGGGAGTTGAATGTGAGACAGAAAGAAGGACACGGAATCCAGGGGTCCAGGCGTGATGGCCAATTTTGTCAGGCTCGTAAAGACCAAAATTGAGTCGAGGTGTGAGAGAGGTTGGATCAAAACCATGTCCACTGCGAATGACAGCTCTTTCAGGTTTGGTACGGAGGCGAGGTGTGAGATGGCATTCATGTTCAAGGCAGTTTCTCCACAATCCACCCGATGAAGATTTTGCCAACGACAAACTTGACGGGAGATTCCAGTGGTCTTCTGCCTGCCCAATACTATAAACTCCTTTATGTTGGGGCAACAGTCTCCAAATGCATCTAAAAAATCTGTAGGTGCTGGGCTGTGATCATGTTCGAGATCAATGCAAACCGAGGTCAATGACGGGGCAGCAGCATGCAGCAGAGGGAATGTTGTCCGATGTTGCCAACACAACGATCGTAGGTTTGGGAAGAGGGAAAGAGTAGAAGGAGCCAAGTTGAATATTACCCTTATGGCAGCACTTTCGAGACGGACAACACCTTTGCGCCTACGTATGAACCGGACACGGCGAGCATAACCTCGAAGAATATTCCGTTCGGCTGCGTTAAGTTCTCTCCTGAACGTATAGTAGCGCTGTTGAAAGGAATGAAGATCAATAGCGATCAGATGTCCGTTAAACTAGGACATACTGGTTTTTCGAACCATTCCGGTGGTATGAAGTCAGATAGACAACACGCTTCGGGAAGACACCGCGCTAGAGGGCCAATGTTGTCTAACTCTTCCCACAGGAGATCCAGAGCAGGCTCTTTGAACGTTTTACATGTTCTCGCCAGTGCTGCTAAATCCGCTTTATGGCTGTTGGCAGAAGTTGAATAACTAAAAATATTCAGAAGCAGCTCTTGGATACGGAGTGTTTGATGCATGTGTGGTGTGAATAGTAAACTACCTGGAACAGAACGTTATTGGCGGGTGGATCAGGCGAACAAACAGGGGCTTGGCTCCTGTAATTATGTAATAATAATCAGCCTTGACTGGCAGCTTACGGTACGGATCTCAGCCTTCTGATTGGTAGAAATACAGAGAACATTCAATATTCTAGTGCAACCGCAGTGGCGGGGAGGGCGAGAACCACACGACGTCAACCGCACATCATCACTACGACGAGGCAGCGCGGTATTCCGTAGTACACCACGACGACGACGGCGACGACGGCATGCAATGACATGCCTATCACCACGCCGATGAGTGCTTGCAACGGCATGCCCATCACCACTACCACGACGACGATGACGTGCGGGGGCAAGCAATGGCCTCGCCATCAAGGCGGCGCCGGAGACGGGGGCAATGGCTTGCTCGACCCGACCCGGTGACAGAGGGGCCCACCACTCTCAAGGCGACGATGGCAACGTGACAGCCCACCACCACCATCACCGCGCTCGACGACAACCGCGACGTGATGGGTTCACCATCACCAAAACGAGGACGGCGAGAGCGCACCCACGACCACGCGCAAGCGGGGGCAACGCAATACCGCTGCACGGCCACGAGCGCGAGGGAGGGGAGCGTGCAACAGCCCAACAGCCACCAAGACGACTACGACGAGGGCGGGGACGCACAACAATGCACCCGCTTCCACAACGCAGACGACGACCATGGCGATGGCCTACCCACCATTGCCACAACGTGGGGAGGGTACCATGGTGCGCCCACCATATTGCTGACGACGACGACGGGGGCGACGAGGGCGAGTACGCAACAACGCACCCACCTCCACAGCACTGACGACTGCGGCGAAGTGGCAAAGCGGCGCGCCCCCCGTCATTTCCTCCACTACCACCTCGACAGTGGGGGCGCAATGGCTCGTCAATCACAACGGTGACAACGACAACAGGGGGATGGCACGCAACGGCTACCCACCACCACAGCGCCGACGATGACTACGGCGAGGGCGAGGGCACGCAATGGAGTACCCACCATCACAATCCCGACGGCGAGCGACGAGCATGGGGGCGTACATCGTGACGAAACAGGCTGCACAGTGGTGACGCAAGTAAAAAACCACCATCCATCACCAAGACGAGGGCGACGTGGGGGCGTGATGGCATGCCCATCAGCCCTATCACGGTGACGGCGGTAAGGTATGCATATCACGAGGGACGGGAGGCCATCATGCGCACCATGGCGAAGGGGACGAGGAAGACAGTGGCGGCGCTCACCGCAGAGATAAAGAGAAGGGGAGTCGCATTTGTATAAACTATGTGTATTGTAGTACAGAGTTGCTCACTGTCGAAGGATGCTGGGGCATGCCCACATGACACTCACCTTGTGCTCAGACAATGACCATGGCATCAAACTACAGACATTTATTTTTTTCAGCCATTATTTTCTTGACTTTGTGGTGAATGGTGTCCTCCACAGAAGTTATCGGGGTAAGGAAATATTTGCATACAGGTGTGACATCCGGCCATCAATTTGAGGCGCGAATGTTAGGCTTTCCATACCCCTGCGACTGAGGAAATAATTATGAGCAAGTCGGTACCTGCTTGTCATGTCGGGAAATGAAACACTCTTCGTAGACTAGCAACGGTGGATTACACTCTGGCCATTCTATGAACAAGATTAGAGGAAAGTTCAAAAGGGACACCACGTTCTTCCAGACATGACGTCGTCTTGCAATATCTAGGTTCGTATGAAGAGATAAATGGCGACTACACTTTGGATGCCAAGACCCTTGTCAGCTCATCCCGAACATGTGTCCATACTGGCAGGGCTTCCTGTTGACCCCTTCCTTCATACATTCGCCACACATCAAACATGCGAGGGTCTATTCTGAGCGCTGAAAATACGGACACCACGCCCGGGACAAACTCGGGCAGGATGAACGCGTCCAAAAAGTCGAACCGGAGCCCTTCTCGCGGGGGATACGACACGTCCAGTCCTTCTGGGATCTCCGTGAACGTCGACGTGTCGATGGCAAGGGACACGCATCTGAGAGACGGACACTGTCGCAGGAGCTGGACCAACCCGGTGAGCGTGATCCCGCCGCCTATTCTGGTTCCCCAACCGAGCACACTATTGATCGCGATTTTTTCCATGCGGGGCGTCACGAGTTGGAGCAGGTCAGCGTCTGTCAGGCTCACACGCCAGTCGAGGTTGATATGTAACATGCGGAGGTTGGAAAAGGCAATGCAAGGATAAAGGTCCTCGAACGTCAGCAGAGGATGCACATCTTCATCGCTAGCGTCTGGATCCCTAAAGGCATAGGGCGTGGCAAGATGCAAGCGGAAGGAGATAATGGACGGACATGCTTCTCGAGCAGCAGCCCAATATGCCCGTAGAGCTCGTGCCGACAAGTAACACGGAGTAGAGACGTCAAGATGCTCGAGTACAGGGAGCTGGATGTGAGACAGAAAGAAGGACACGCAATCCAAGGATCCGACCATGATGGCCAATTTTGTCAGACTCGTAAAGACCAAAATTGAGTCGAGATGTGAGAGAGGTCGGATCAAAACCATTTGAACTGTGAACGACAGCTCTTTCAGGTTTGGCATGGAGGCGAGGTGTGAGATGGCATTCATGTTCAAGGCAGTTTCTCCACAATCCACCCGATGAAGATTTTGCCAACGACAAATTTGACGGGTGATTTTCGTGGTCTCATGCGTGCCCGTGATTATAAACTCCTTTATGTGGGGGCAACGGTCTCCAAACGCATCTAAAAAATCCGTAGGTGCTAAGACTTCATATCCGAAGTCAATGCAAAGCGAGGTCAACGACGGGGCAGCAGTATGCGGCAGAGGGAATGTAGTAAAACGTTGCCAACACAACGATCGTAGGTTTGGGAAGAGGGAAAGAGTAGAAGGAGCCAAGTTGAATATCACCCGTATAGCAGCACTTTCGAGACTGACAGCACCATTGTGCCTACGTATGAACCGGACACGGCGGGCATAACCTCGAAGAATGTTCTGTTCGGCTGCGTTAAGTTCTCTCCTGAACGTATAGTAGTGCTGTCGAAAGGAATGAAGATCAATAGTGATCAGATGTCCGTTAAGCTGGGACATACTGATCTCACGTAAAGCATGATAAACTCAGATAGACAACACGCTTCGGGAAGACACCGCGCTAGAGGGCCAAGGTCGTCTAACTCTTCCCACAGGAGATCCAGAGCAGGCTCTTTGAACGTTTTACATGTTCTCGCCAGTGCTGCTAAATCCGCTTTATGGGCATCACCAGAAAATTCATAACTAAAGATATTCAAAAGCAGTTCTTGGATGCGGAGTGTTTGATGCATTTGTGGTGCTTCGATGTGAATAGTAAACCAATTGGCAAGTGTCGAGGTGCGGAAGCAAATGAACAAACAAGGTAGACTAAGAATTACAGTAAGTAAATGTTTCAGCCTTGATACAAACCCTAACCCCAAAACAGGACACGGGTTGTTCTTCCCATCTCATCATGGAGTACGACAGAAAGTCTGCCGTGTCCTCTTTCTACGGTGCACGCAGATCCATAGACGTGCTCAACGATGTGCCCGTGACAGCAAGCCCGATGAACAACCTCCCACGGGGAGCCGCTCGGCCGCGCGCAGAATCTCAGTCCTCCTTCTACGCCGACCGCCACTCTCGGGCGTCACAAGATATCCTGAACACCCAATCTGCAGGCTACAACGCCTCCTCGTTTTTCACCGCTGGAAGACAGGAGCCGCTGAAGGGCGGTCGCGACGAGGAAGAAGAAGCGGGCGATCCAGAAAACTGGGACGTCTTTGCGGATTTCAACAACTTGGGTCCAAAGTATAGCGCCGCATATGGTATCGGGAAACATCAAGAACCTGCGTAAGTGATCGTTTACCCGAGGGGTCGCTCATGGCGTCACTGGGGAAATACAGTTATCGTCAGTTGCCACCCCCAACACCTGTCGCTGCAAGCAAAGCGGAAGGGCTTGATAACGACGGCACACCCACCCAGACGGAGCTTGTGACGGTTCCCGCGCTGGGACCTGAGTGGGAGCGTAAAGAGATGAAGCAAATGACGAAGTCGGGCAGGAGAGAAATCAAGAGCGATGAGCGTCGTGCAAAGTGGCGCGCTTGGAACCGAGGCGAGATCGGTCTTTGCGGCACCAAATGGTTTACCAGAAAGTTTCTGGTGTTCTCCATTTTCGCCCTGTGTGCCATGTCAGTGCTCCCGTCCTCTTTCGTCCTTGATTTGGTACTTATGCGCTCGTTGCATCACAGTATTGCCATTATACTTGCCATCACTATCCCGCGTGTACCAGCTGTCTCATTCTACAGCGCATCGCCATTGATCGCTGCCGCTGGAAACTTTAATGCATCCATACCCACCGCATTCTCGCGTTCCCCCGCCAACTTTTCCTTCCCGGCTTATGCTGAGATTCAAGTCGACACGACGAGCAACATCATCCCGCTCTCGTTCAATCATATCAATGCCCAAGTTTGGTATCCGTCCACCAATTTCCAGATCGCGACGGGTTACTTTGGAAAAGCGACGCTCCCTGCCCACTCGTTTCCCGTCATCCAGATCCCGCTCAATTTTTCGTATGTAGCGCCCAACGATACGGATCCTACCTGGGTGGCATGGTATAATGCATGCAAAAACCCGCAGACGTATACGAATGGGATCCGGCCCGGTGGGTGTTGTAGTTTGTTGCAGGCCCATTCGGGTGCATGCTGACATGGATACTTAGGCGTCAGCTTCAAGATCCTTTTGACCATGGACATTCAAGGGTTGCCCTCCACGAGCACGGCATCAGCGCAGGTCGATAATGCGGCGTGCCCCTTTGACCTTTCCGTGACTAGCGCCTGACCTCGTAAACTGCTACACCTCGATGCTTTCTCTACGTCTCCCTGGATACTTTTTTTTTTCTTTTTCTAACGCTCTATGGAAGACTTGGGTCTGGACACGTTTTCTTTTTGTCACTCGCTACCATTCCTTGCGTAGCATGTTAGATGGGTTTTTCCTGACGGACTTGGGTGCATCTTTGGCACGTTTGACAGCTTTTACCCTGGTTTGGGCTCAGTTGTTCTGGGTCATCCTCACTCCCTCATTTCCTCTCCTTATATATATGATCTGATGCTATCCTATCCCTCGACACCATCCTATTTTCTTTCTGCGTCCCTCTGCCTTGTAAACAATAGGTCGTAATGAACTGCGTGCGGCCCTGCAACTAGAGTCTGTACGTGGATGTATTGGAACACCGTCAACCTGGCGTGTCCCCGACCATCAAGGTCAACAAAGTCAATGTGGTATGGGATGATGAACACGGCAACTGGTCGCGCGTTCCGGCAAGTGATGCGCACCAGAGCAATAAATGATCGAATAGAAAGGGATCGCTGCCCTTGGGCATGGATTGATACGTCCTCACGGTCCTGCAGTGCAAGCGTCTGCGTGCATAACCTTCTGGGTCGGCGCAGCCCTGGCGTTCTCGACGTACGGCGGAGGGTTCGGTCCACCGTACGGCGGGAGGTCGGCGGTGGGGAGGGACACACGCGGGGGCCGCACGGCTGCGAGGGCGGGGGTGGCAATCGTCGGGTCGACGTGAGGCCGCGCCCGGCGCCGATCCGGCGCTGCAGTGGGGTGTGTTATGAAATAAAAACGTCATTCGCATGCACACGCGGATCGGGAAGGGACATGTCGTACGGGAATAGATGCCCCTGAGCGGTACTGTGGAGGACTTGGGGAGGTGGGAGAGACAGGAGAGTCTGGACATGAAGGCGGTGGCGACGATGAGGATGATGAAGCACGCTAAGAAGAGGATGGGCGGAGGGCAGTAAAGAGGTGGAGGGGAGACTCACCCAGGCCTATGACGATCGCGAGTACTGTGTGGGGCTGTATGGCGGTCGAGGGTGGGTTGGGGACAGGAGAGGAAGCGGCGAGATCGGGCCCATAGTAGGTAGGGATAGTAGGGAATACGCCCATCATGGATCACACATGATGAAACGAGAGTACTTCATAAGAAGGGTTTGCTCCATCCCTGCGGGGGAAATCGGAATACAGCTTCATTGCCTTCGATCCAGTGGCAATCTAGTAGCTTTACTCGCAATGTAACGAACTTCGTCATCACAGTTGCTATAGAACATTCTCAAAGAACCGACGACACTACCCAATGCAGCTCATTGCATGACGCCCATGGTCTGTTCCATTCGAACTCCGATACCTATGCACGGCTTCTCTGAACAGAGAACTCATGAT
>JBBPUG010001311.1:0-10575 GCA_038094535.1 Tubosaeta aff. alveolata
TCGAGCGATTCTCGAGTCCTCTGAGCTCCTCGTCGTTGTCCTCAGTCCTGGTCAACATCCTTCGTCCCAAACTCCTCGGATCCCTCAACCCTGAACCCTAGTTCATTGTTTACGATATTCGTCGTACTCATTCTCAGTCCTCGAGCGATTCTCGAGACCGTGTGCTCACTCGACATCGTCCTCTGTTCTCTGTCGTCGTTTCGCACTTAGCTTGCTAAGAGAGACGCTGTGGTACCTCTTCGTGAGCGTCTGCCTCTCTTGGGTTAAGTCGAACGCTCTCTTGAGTACGCTTAGCGTTACACTTTCCTGCTTGTACGATGGAGTTGATGAGACCCAACTTGCACATAAGTCCGTGCGATCTGATCAGCAATCACTTCAAGCTCTTTGAGGTTTGGCTTCGTAGCAGCAAACTCATCCAGTGAGTTCTTTGCCAGTTTTTCCTTGATAAATACCCTCCAACAGTCTAGTCGTCAACAGATGCCAGCATGGGCAATTAATTGGTGCATCCGGCGGAAATTTGGCTTTGTTGCATATATGCCAGTTTCCTTGGGACGAAGCTGTGCAACATCTCGCATAAGACTTGTTTCATCTACACATGCACCAGGTGGGTAGAGGAAACAGCGCCATAGAGCATCGGCGCATGCCATTTTCAGGTGGAATAGACCAGGAATGAAGATAACATGTTGCATGCGATCCCAGGGGGTCGACTCGATCGAACGGCGTAGTTGTGCAGCATAGAGCCGCTCGCCAGTCCCAAGATCACTGTGGACTAAAATAACGTGTTGTGAGATGTCTGGTGACTTGCTCCCTGATCGTGTGGATGGGTCAGTGATACCCCCTTGTTCCAGAAGCTGAGCTACCGCTTGAATATTCCCACTGACCGTTGAGTTATTGACGTCCATCGCTTGGGCAGCAAAGATTGGTGTTTTCACAATCGGAATCTGTTCAATAGGGACAGGTTCTTTGATTTGGGACTGGAACTGATGAAAGTGTTCTGGCCCATAGGTACAGAGATCATGAAGGAACATCCAGGAGTTAAATCGGTCTCGACGTGAAAGGCTATTGTTGTCTTGTATTGGTTCGGGATGGAGGTTAATGAGCTTGTGCCATGCGCTCTTTGAGAATGAGCAGCGCTCGGGCGCTAGTGCCGGGTTGAGCACAGATTTATGCCAGAGTTCCTCTGAGCACTTGAGGTCATCAGCCGTCACTCCATGAGCCATTGGGAACAGTAAACCAGAAGTCAGATGCTTGAGTGACTCGGTTGACTTTTCAACTGATGGAACCTTGGATTTCAAATCGACATCAAAGTTATCATAAGCATACGATGCCATCAGAGATTGGCCAACAACCCGCAACGTGTTCTGGGACTCGGCCGATAGTGACTCTACAGCAAGATTGATTGCATCTGTAGAGATCGATAACCCAACTCGAGCAAGGGTATCAATGACCTTGTATGGCGTGTGGGTGGATTGGAAAAAAAAACCAAGAATGCTTTGCAGCATGTTCGCTTTCCGATTCATCCCATGAACAATTATCCCACTGATGATAGTTTTTTTCTGATTATTATTTTTAGGTACTAACGTGACAAATATAATGGACACAGACCATTGTCATACCTGCCAGACGCCGCCGATCATGCCGATCACTCATCATCAAACCTCTCCTCTCTTCAGCAAGTCTGGTGACATGTCCTTCAAGGTCCATCTCATCAATCTCATCCCAGTTTTTGTCCATGTCATCAGCTTGCGCCCGTGAAGATGCAAAATCTGACATATTGTTTACAAGAGGATTCTTGTTTTTTTTGCTGCAGAGGAACAGCCCGAGAAAGCGCCACCATGTTGGTGCGTTCTGTTCTATGTTCTTGGCCATCTCTTTGGGACTGGAGTTCTCCATTTGTTGGGTAGTTGTACTCGAAGCTCCGAAGTGCCATCCATTAGTCTCGGAGGCGAGACAGCATAGTTCCTGAAGGAATGTCACCTTGATGATATCAAAGCACAGCTCCATGAGCTTATTGTGTGTGCTCTGGTTGTGTAGAAGTATTCAAAAGATTTCCGAGCAGAAATGTGTGAGATCATGCTGATGGTGATGGTCTTGAAAAATGTGATTGGAGAGCAGTGTCAAGATGAATTCCAATGCTGATATGTTGCAGTCATCTAGTGCATCTAGCACAGAGTCGAGTGATTGGGGCATGTCTGCGTGATGTAGAACACTGTCTTTGGTCAATTACTTAAATGGAGTAGAGTCTCCATGTGGTAGTGTGTCACCGGTGTGACGAAAATGACTGTATATATCATAGCCCCTGAGAAATAAGTGTAACCCTAAATTCGTTGTGTTTTTTTCACTCTCCGTAGGACTCAGACGCTGTGGCTGACGTTGTTTACCAATGTTTTCTTGCAGCCGTCGCTGAGAGTTTGAGGTGGATTAAAGTTGGCTGTCTTTGAATTACGGTACAGCCACTCGGAAATTCCCATTACCCCTAGGATGGAGCCTCACACTTGAAGCTGACGGCCTCAAAATAAACTAAATCTAGTTTATATAATTCTTCGGAACACCATATTTAGACTTGGCGAGCGAAAACTTGACATTTTTGCACTGACATCGAGGCCGGAAATCATCCAGGATGAAGACGGACATATGGCAAGTATCCACCAGCACTCTGACGTTTGTGCATATTTCAGCTCTTTGCGCGCTAAGAACAACTAACTAGACTTGAGCTATAGGATTCACATTTTGTTCATTAAATCTGTTTAAAATAAATTTTTGTTGGGGCGGCCATGTGTGATCGCCGGTTGTCATCGAACTGATCAGCGTGTCTATTTATTCGTCTATTATACGTTTTCTCACGATGGCTATGCTCTCTTGGGAGCGATGCCAGCCGTGGGGTCAATTTGAGGTGCTTATCTTCTCCGCCGGGCTACGGTGATTGGCACGCTCCCACAGCATTCCAACAAAGTGTGTTGAGGATAAGTATGTGGTCCTACTCATAACATGTGCTATGAAAGTCACCAGATAGTCCTTGAACTGGCGCTGTCTGCCTGTCGATGCTCCCTTATTACCATTCCGGTTTCCAATGCTAACTCAATTCCCATGAACTGCTTGTATATAAGGTACCATCCAAGTTGTCGTCAAGTCGGTGAGTCCCTCTCAGCCCACCCCCGCGCGGGCACCCGGTTCTCTCGTCGGCCGCCGTTTTGGCGCTGTTCCGCTTTCGCCGCCCCCAGCTCCATGTTTTGAGTTATTTATCCTATCCCGTGTTACCCTATGTGTGTGCAAGTTTTACTTTATCTTTCATGACCTGATAATAGTCTAGACTCGTCGCTAGCGTGATTTTCTATTCATGTTCGCTCTTCTGTAACGATTCTTGGCCGGTTTAGTGGCACAGGAAGATGTCAATGGCCTTGCGATGTTCCCAGACAGCCGTTCGCAAGCGAGTCCTGCTCCAACTCGGCCCCCGTGCTCGGCAATGTTTCGGTGTTTCCACACGTGTGAACATATTTTATCATTACAGTTCTCACGACAACGCGATTGGATCCGGAAAGGATCCGGGAGATATCAATCAAGGTTGACTTGAAATGATACGTACATTTCTACACAACACTCGGCCTACCCAGAGTCCATTAGAATTCCCTTGACATTCGACTGGCTCTCCTTGTCCGGTGACATTACGCTTTTCATCCGCTTGTCAAGGATAACAGTTGAAAGGCATGGGCTAGCGACCCTTTGAAAGTGTACGCTATTCATATCCGTCTGTACCACTGTGGTACTCCATGCCCTTCCAGATGCCACCCGAAGGACGAGCATCTGTGGTGACAGACACTGAGAATACCGTCAGGAATCATGCCGGGCGAGTCAAGGAAATCTGTACTTGCCATGAACATAGTATAGATCAAGAGAAAAAAGAAAGTGACCCCGCTGTCCGTAGCAAGAGAAATCACAAATGCGACACCGGATAGCGCATACGGGAGAGCGGACTCGATGATGATGGCTGCGGAACTGAAATATGTCTCCCCAAGTCCCGGTCCAAATTGTTTTCGCATGCTATGGGCGTAATACAAGATACGCCCGCAGATCAAGCTCGTTACAATGACGTTCAACCCGATTGACACCGCGACATAGACGACACCGATGTGTACGGCAAACCCGACAAAGAAATTTCCATCCGGGGATCCGGAGGCCCAGAGGTCGAAAATACCGAATGCTGGAAAAATCACGCGTTCAGCTTGCAAGCGCGAACAACACTAGACTTACCCAAAGTGACCAGCCAGAGGATGCAAGGGACAATTATGATTCTCCGGTCCCGCCAAACGATCAAGCATCGGTATATCTATCCCATGCCTATTTAATATGCCACTAAAATCGTGCAATATGCTCACCCAAAGGCCGTCACTCAACAATTGGAGAGTTATCGCGGACGTGGTGGCCATCGTCTGCCACCACACCGACTCAATGGATGCAGAATATGCCCCAGACCCTCCTGGATAATTGGCATGGATGATCCACGTCTCTTCTCCCAATATGGATTGCAGGGCGACGAAGATGGTGATAAGGATGAGCGTCGTGGTACTGAAAGCCATGAAGAAGCGAGCAGATTTTTGTCTTTCCCTCTGTATGATGTAAATATATATTGTTTCTACATACAATATGAGGTTGACGCCTGGTACGCATGTCTAAGGAAAGGCGAAAACACGTAAGACGAATAGGGTGCGCACCGTAGAGGATCCAGCTGAAGTTGTTGCCGATGTAAAGCCAGTTCTGGAAGACCGAGTTATAGGACATGGCTTTGCGGATTGAACGGCTTGGAGGGCGTCCAGGAAAAACATGAAGATGCCCAAGGAGCGCATATTTGAGGATGATCAAAGCGTCTCATATGCATTGTCCACTGCCGCCCCGGGCCGGACCATATGAAATATCACGCCGTTTTGATTTAATTAAAGTGAGACGGTGGCATTGAGCACCTCCGTCGCCAGCGATACACCCACCGCTGCGCCTCGCGAATAAAAGGGGTGGAATAGCCCTACCATGAACGCGAACTAAAGCCAACATGTCCAACTCGACGTTCCAAAATTCGTATTACATCAGCCTTGCTTTCAATGGCATCTTGTATGGTAAGAACCGGTAGTCATTCTCTGGTCATCATGCACGCTGATTTGGAACAGGTATCGAACTAGTGCTGTATGTTCAGACAATTCAGACGTTCTTTCAAAAGGGTTCCATGCCCTCTCGCACCAGCCGCTTCTTTTCCATTTTCAATACTGCCCTGCTTCTCCTCGTAACCATATTTCTCTCAGTCCAAGCGGCCTTTGGTCAGGAAATGTGGATCGTAAACACAGGCTTTCAGGGCGGGTCTGCAACATATCTCGCAACACATAACAATGTGTGGTATCGGACGCTGGGGACGGCTGCGTCAATTGTCTTGCAATTGACAAGCGATGCTTTTCTGGTAAGTCGAGTGCATCGGAAGGCACGAGCAGGAGCTGAGCACGTTACCTCATCTAACACAGATATACCGATGTTTCACGGTCTATGGTGCCTTTCCCGTCCTGATCTTTCCGTTCACCCTATGGATCGTAGCTCTCGGTACCGTTTAAGTTACCTCATGTGTCTCCCTTTCCTGACTTCTTTATACAGTTTTCGGTATCCTTCATCTGTGCTACCCTAGTGCCCCCTCCGGTGGTTCACCCACGGGCCTTACCGCAGACATCGGGATTGCCTATGTTTCTATCTTCGTCGGATTGAACGTTATCGTATCCTGCATGATCGTCGCGCGGGTCGTGTATCTGGCAAGAATGACGCGTATCTCTCACACCGCGAAACGGAAGGAGCAGAAGTACACAGGTACGATCCCAACCATTGTGGAAGCTGCACTACTCTACGCAATGTCGGGGATTGCGTTCGTGGTATCCTACGCGACAGGAAGTGGAGTATCAATCGTTTTCCTGTCCATCTATGTAATGTGTTCTGTGAGTCCTCTCACAAGTGATTTTTCTCGGCGTAATCGTTGTTAACTGATGGGATGGACAGTGCCTCTCTCCCCAGTTGATTATCATGCGCATTGCTGGTGGCAGGTCGTGGAAGCGATACCGGCGTGTTACAAGCTCGATCATTGGACTGCACGTTCTAACCTCGACCGAGGTCACACATACCGCCGACACCGGCGACAAGGTCAGCTTAGACCCACAGTCTCGTAGTCCGGATCCCGACCCGTAGGGCGCGCGCGGGAAGTTACTGTTCCCAATTTACCTTTTTCACGCACCAGTTCTCGTCGACGAAGAGTTATTAATGGTGCTAGTAACGTCTGGGCTCTGCTCTAGGCACGAGGGTGTACAAGCTATGTCAGGAATTGGTGATACTGATGTAGGTAGTGGGTTAGTTCTCAACAACAACCTCTAGTTACAGCTTTTTTTGGCACAGGTGCCCTCTTGTACTGTGGGGCGTTTCACGATGATTGGTTCGCAAATTGCCGCCGCTCCATTTGGGGATAGATTAACTCGTTGGCTTGATCGAGACGACCGCCTCCCGGAATTGCAATTTGCAAGGAGGTATTGTTGACCGACCTGGCACGATCGAATTCCCACTCAGCTATTGTCTGTCACACGGGTTCGTGATATATGTTAGTGACTCTGGCACTCAGTCACTGTATCCGTAGTCCCCAGGCGCCCCCGACTGCAAAAAAAAAGATTGTGTGTTTCCTGTTCCTTGAAAGAAGATTGTGACCGTGAAATATACCCATTAACTTATCAAGAGTACGTTCCCACTGCTACTAGTAGGTTTGAACAAGGCGGGCGCCAGCGGCATCAGTGAACCAACCATACGACAGGTAAACGAGCATGTACTGAAATGCAACTCGGAGTACGGGCATGAGAGTTGCGGAAGAGATCAAGCACGCCGAACGACGAATAATCATTTGATTAGGCTTGGCAGAATATCTACTAGAAGATACCATGTTGAGAATACTGTGGACTTCTCGACCATACCGCAGCCAGAAGCTCAAATGATCGGGCAAGTGTTATAGCGCGGCTTAGTCCCTTCAATATAGCGTGCATACGTTCGTGAGCATTCATCGAGGAGTAAGTCAAGAAAACATACTAAACTTAATTCTGGCCGTAATTCCAGCTCCGCCTCTTCGAAGGAACAAGTGAATAATGCTACTTGCGCCGGGGCCTTCGGCACGGCTTCACTTTCTGGACTCGGAGCTCCGGGCCAGCAATAGTTAAATCACGATAACCCTCTGCCCTACTCCTTTGCTTGCGCACATCGATGTCGCGGCTGTCGATTGTGCACTGGAACGACGCATACCGCGTCACTCCTCAGAAAGTCTCAGGCTCGAACAGTGGTACGATCGATGTCACCCAATTCGCTGCCCTCCTGGACGATATCCGGCGCGGTTGGCGCATTCGACCAGACGGGGCGCGCGATGGTCTCTCCCTATTTTCTGGCGACTTGTTTTCGCCATCGGTCGAGAGTTCGGTGACCCGAGGGAGTCACATGGTGAGACAAGGTGTTCACTCACGATTTATCGACTTTGATGCCTCGTGATAGGTTCCGGTGATGAACGAACTTGCGCCAGATGTTGCATTGGCAGGTCTGTACAATCGCAGGTTCCACTGCTCTGCTGATTGGTTGTGTTTGATCACAGGCAACCATGAATTTGATTTCGGTTCGACTCATTCCTTGTTTGATACCAGCTGCAGTTGAGCACTGCGCCTTCTAGGATACCCACATCTCTCAGAGTTGGTCGGCGATACAAAATTTGTGAGTTGGCACTTTGAATCGGTGCTCTTCATCCCGTCTCATTTGTCTTGGAGCCCTGGCTTTTGAGCAACATCGTCGACGAAAATACCGACAAGGTTCCGGAACATCTACATCTATTCAAAGTGCTAGAGCGTGCGGGGGTTAGAATTGGCATCATCGGCCTGGTCGAAGAGTCTGTGTCTCGCAGTGCTGAGATATCGTTTACGATTTATGATCCTTCTAGAGACTGGATTGGCACAGTACCAGCATGGCCACAGAATTTCAAGTATAAGGACATGGCAAGGACTGGTTTAGAGTTGTCGCAACTGCTGCGTGGGGAGCATCAGTGTGACCTCGTCATTGCCTTGACACACGCTAGGTAAGATGACCTGCCGTTTGTACTCCAAGATAACGCAAATACCTTTCATAGGGTCCCAAATGTAACATCATCCCTCTGCCGGAGGATATTTACTTGCTTATCTTTACACAGGACATCAAACTAGCTAAGGATTTGTTGGTACTGACTCCCTCGGCTCAGGTAACCCGTTCAGTCAGTGGTAAACATGGTGTAGACATACTCTTGGGCGGCCATGACCATACCTATTTTGTGTCGAAGGGTGTCACTTGGGACGGGTACGACACGTCAAAGCCAAGCCTTGGCTCTGGAGGGGACGATGGTGATATACTCGTAGTGAAGAGCGGCAAAGATTTTAGAGAACTGAGTGAGCTTACACTTGAACTTGAGGATACCCCTCTAGGTAGTGTTAGGAAGAAAGTTATCAAAGCTGTCCACGGTGAGTGTTTGCTGATTTTTTCATCCTATAGAGCACCTAACTGATCCGAACAGGAAAACGTCATGAGATCCGGCCCGGCATGCCGTCTTCGAGTAACCTACAGAAAATTCTTCATGACGTATTGTCATCTGTGTCCGAGTCACTGAAAGCGCCTGTATGTCTCGCGGCAGTGGAATTAGATCTGCGCTCCCAATTTCTGCGGACAAACGAGGTACGTGGATTCGTTCAACCAACATGGATAAGCTTTATGCTCCGTTGGGCAGACTGCTGCAGGAAATTGGTTCGCAGACGTCTTGAGGCATGCATACGATGATGCACTGTATTCGACATACGGGACCGGCTCCGATGGGGTTCTCATAGCCGGCGGAACACTACGGGGAGACACAATATACCCTCCAGGTATAAGATACTCAGGAAGCGACTTCGCATTCACTGAAATATTCTTGCAGGAGAAATTACTTTAGGAAACATTCTAGAAATACTACCTTTTGATGATCCCACCGTGGTTCTTGAGCTGGATGGACAATCACTGTGGGAAGCGTTCGAAGAGGGGCTGTCCAAATACCCCGCACAAGATGGGTGAGTGGGATTTACTTTGCTTCTGACATTCTGTTGATGGGTAGTCTTTAGGCGATTTCCTATTATATCTGGCTTACGCGTCTCTTGGGATTCTCGCCGCCCAGTGGGTCAGCGCGTACTTGGGATCTGGCTGTCACAGGAAGCCACAGGGAGTCTGTCAGAGAATTCCGGCACAAGCTCTGGAACTCCCATCCCCGAGAACGGTGAACTTATCAAAAGGGAGAAAAATGGACGAACATACAAGATCGTTACGAGAGAGTACCTGGCTTCCGGGCACGACGGGTATACAGCTCTCCTTGGACATCAATACCTCATCGACGATGAGCATGGACAACTGCTGAGCAGTCTCGTCAGAAAGTACTTGCTTGGTGGGTGTTAAGACGAAGGGGAGCGAAATGTGCCTGACGAGTGTCGCATTGGTAGGAGCCCGCTACGTCAACAGGATGGTCCGTTTACACGAAGAGAAAGAAGAAACTGGGCACCTTCACTCAGAGACAGCTCGCGTAGTCAAGCGAGAAATCAGTCACCGAAAACGGCACGCAGAAAAGCACCATGTGTCCAAGCATGCGCACAGGCAGCAACACGCAACCTCGAACGCGATGAGTAAGCTCCGCTCACGCGTACACTACCAAGATCATTTCAATGTCACTGCACGAGAGCACATGAGTGGTGTTGATTGCTATGACGGAAAAAAATTTCGGCGGGGACATGGGGGGAATAATCAAGAGGAAAGCATCAGCGAGGACCTGCTTGTGATCCATCCAGTTGTGGACGGAAGACTCAAAGACGTGGCAAGGAATTAGTTGTGTGTATGTGTACAGAGTTGAATAAGAGTGCGCTGCCGCCAAGTTTACCATCCATCTAAGATCGTCCGCATGCAGGGGATGATCGAATGATTTTGGTTATCATGAAGGAACGGAGATGTCGGGAACCTGTGCTGGTGGTGGTGGTGGTGGGTCTCCAGTCAAAGTCCGGCCGTAATGTGTTAGCACCCCAAGAGAAGCCCCAATGCCAGCGCCGCCAAACACCACTTCGAAAGAAGTATGAGCAGACTTGACTTGCGAGCCTGACACAGATACACTCACAGTTTATCGTGCTTGCCTTCCTCCAAAAAATGGCTGGAGTGAGGACAGCGAAAAGCAAAGCACCGATAGTAGAGTGATCATCCTCTCGCAATGACGCGGTCTGCGAATAAGTCAGCATGCAACAAACGAGTTGGAAGAAGAACGTACATCGTAGGCACTGCGTATGTATCTATTCCTGACGGTCGCTTCGCTGGAGTTGGCGGATCGAATGTATTCAAACCCTCCTCCAGCCGCACATCCTGAAACAGCATAAAGAAAACACTAAATCGAAAGCTATAAACTCACCGACTGCTCCTCCAACCCAGGTCGCGCGCAAGAATCGGTTTATGCTGAATTGGGCGCGGCCTTTACGAGCGAGTACGAACGCGACGTAAGCTGGTGGGGTG
>JBBPUG010001312.1:0-10574 GCA_038094535.1 Tubosaeta aff. alveolata
ACTGTAACCCTGCTGCTATGGAAATAGGGGAGAAAATGTAAAACATAACCACATTTTTGATCCTTTGAGAATATGCCATAGAAAATATAAACCCAGATGGCCAGAGTGTACATCTGCAACATATGAATAATTTACCATACTTTTCAGTTAGCTTGGCGGCATGGGAATTTTAGTAATAAATTTGACACCCAACTTCTTTCCAATATAGCGACTCAATGACCCACTGGAATTCATCAGAAAAGACACCAATCAACCTGGGATACTCCAGAGTATACATCCTGCTTTGACTGGTGGCAAGATAATAAGGTTTTGGCATTTCGATTTTCAGGACCCATTGAGATTTTCTTGTAGGTGAGTGTTGAGCCACTACACTCAATCTGACTACTGAAATTTTGTGGTAGACATGCCTTAGGGTCAACAAACCTGCTCAGAAATTCAGTGGGCTGTTGTTCAGCTTTTCCGAATGCTGGATTGTGAATGCATTGCTGCGGGACTCAACATCTCCATCTGGACTGTTCAACATGTTCTGGCACACTTTCAAGCATATAGGACAGTCCCTAATGAAGATAACCAACCTGCCAAATGAGACTGATCTGCAAATCAACATTTTCAAGACGTTGACATTGAGGTAGGCTGTATCAATTGATTGTTATCGATCTCAGTGTTGGTTGGTGCTAATGGCCAAACTACTGTAGTTTCTTTTAGGTACCATTCAGAAGTCTCCTGATTTGTACTTGGATGAGCTCCAAGAGACGTTGGCTGTATCAACTAGCATGCAAGTCTCTCGTTCAACAATCTGGCAGGCACTTCGCAGGAAGGGATTTATGATGAAAAAAGTCAGTAACTTGCATTGCAGACTAGTATCACAAATGTATTTGCTGTCTAGATCACACAGATTGCTGTGGAAAGGTCGGCAGAAAAGCGATCAGAATACCTGGCACACATTAGTTTATACAAGCCTGAACAGCTTGTTTTTGTTGATGAAAGCTCTGTGGACCATCGTACTACTTATCATGGCCATGCTTGGTCAATTTGGGGCACCAAGGCACAGTGGAAAGCCTTTTTTATGCATGGTCATCAGTAGGTCTGCGTCCTGGGTTTATGGTCAGTACTGACACTTTGTAGGTTCTCTGTTCTGCCTGCCATCTCTCTCAGTGATGGCATCTTACACTGTGATGTAGTCGAAGGCTCTTTTTGTGGTGACACATTCAAGCGCTTCATCAAGTGCCTTCTTGACAACATGCAACCATTCCCAGCTGCTAATTCCATTATTGTAATGGACAATTGCCAGATTCACAAGCAGCCAGACATTCAAGAGTTGATTTACACTAGGTAAGATTATATTTTGATGGCACACCTATCTGATGTGGGTTTTGATAGAGGCATGTGCTGCGAGTTTTTGCCACCTTATTCACCTGACTTCAATCCAATTGAGTTGGCATTTTCTGCCATGAAGTACCACTTACGAAGAAATGGTGAGTATGCATGGATGGCGATGACAGTAATGTTGGATGAGGACATCTATATCACTCTTTTGAAAGCACTCTATTCCATCACACCAACAGACATTCTAGGGTGGTATATACATTGTGGTTATTAAGCTGGTTATGTAGTTTTGTCAATATTGTTGTTGTTGTTGTTCTGTATGTCTTGTAAATGTTGATGTACATGCACTCCATTCTATTCTAAGACAATATCTGGTGTAGTGATGACTGATCACCACTCTAGTCAATGACCCATTGAACACATGGCTCAAGAAGCAACTGCATGTAAAAGTGGCAGTGTATGCTCCCACATTCCTTGCACCTGTGCTATGTCCCACTAACATCATGCCCCCCAAGCAGAGGGTTGTCAAAGTTGCTGTGAGCAACAACTCTGCAATGTTACTGGCTGCAGAAGTATGACCTTCAGCTGACGCAGGTAAGGATTTACTATATGTATCTTTCAAAATCACTTGAACTAACCTTTTTCAGGCAAGAAAAGGTGACTTGGAGCCTGTACACAGTGCCGATCTCACAAAGTGAAGTGTAAGGTACTTCCTGATGCCAATGTCTGTCAAAGATGTGATCAAAGTGGGCTTTCTGATACATGCAAGCTCCAGGAGAGTGCTACTCACAACCATTCTACCAGCAATACAGCCATCGGAACCAGTGTACCACCAACTGAGCCCCACGTTATCCAGGGCAGATGATCATCACATTCTGTTACTTCCACAGAGTCTGCACCTTCTTCCCAGCCAAGCATTCTGTCTAAGAGCAAGCACATACAAGGGGATTCTAGGGATACAAGACATAAGCAGCTGAAGGCAGCCTTACAACTGTGGGAATGATCCACAAGCTGATCTACCCCGCCAGACACAGATGTTCCATCTGTCACCGTCTCTACAAGTCCAAACTTAGGTTCTATCACAGAATCTTACGACATGTATGACCCCTATGATGGCAATGAGGATATGGATGACAACCTCGACATCAATCCTAATGAAGGCTTTAAGAGTGTGGACAACCTCTTGAGCATCATAGCTGCAGGGACAAGTGGCAGTGAGCTTAATTATATGGATATCAATGAAGATCCAAGCGAGTTAAGTAAAAACTTCAACTTGGAGCTACAGGCTGTGCCTGACGATGAAGATGAATCTGAAGCTGTGCTTGACAATCTCCTTGAACAATGTTGCCCATCCAGGATTGTGCATCCTCCGGTTTCTAGGGGATGAGCATGCCAAAAACAGAAGAAGCCAGCCTGTAAGACAGCTGTCAACTATGATGATGATGACAACGACAGTGAGTCACTATACCTTCACTAAAAATCACTCTGCCAACTCACTATAATACCTTTCAGCTCCTCCATTCTTCACCATCCAGTGTTCTGCCCCTCGTTCAGATGGTTCACAGGCACCATTCAAGATTATCTTGATTATCACACTCCGTTCACTTCTCAACATTGTTGCTGAGAAGATGAACCAACACCCTGACAAGATTTGCCTTTAGTATCATCTAGATTCTGACAAGGTGAAGCAAGCCTCAATGTCTATCCAGTATGATGATGAATTAGACATATTCATAAGCCATTTGCAGGATTTGATTGTGCCTGGACACCTACCTGGTGGGCATAAGCACATACCTAAAAACCCACTTGTACAGTTTGAAGACGCATTGCTTGGAAGTGGCCAAAGCTCCTTGCAGCCCAGCAAAAGTGTACATTGTTCTTCTAAGATCTATGTTGCCCAACTAACTTTTTTCAGGGTGCAAAAGGTTTGGGTGCAACAAAACAAAAAGCTGCAAATAAGCCGCAGCCATCAGAGCTAGATGGAGCCAATCGACGGTAGAACCTGATGAAAAAGCTCCAAGAATGCTGGAAGTGCCTGAATCACTCCAGCAACAGCACTGATAGGTGGTGCTACTGTCCCAGCGGTGGTGAACACATATGTCAACCATTGTTGATCAGCAATCTGTCATTCTGGGCTATACAAATCATATGAGTTTTTCTACAGTATTCCCACATATTATTCATGACATATCAACAGATGGAAGGTCAAGTGACGATCAATGAGAAACTGATCAGTCTCAAACTCAATAATACACCATGTGCCCGTCAGTTACAATTCAACCAGTTCAATAGCTGTAATGCTAGGCATACTCAAGAGAGTGTTCGACTTAACCCAAGAGAGGCGGATGCTCATGAAGAGGTACCACAGCGTCTCTCTTAGCAAGCTAAGTGCGAAAAGAAAACAGAGGACAGAGGACGATGACGAGTGAGCACACGGTCTCGAGAATCGCTCGAGGACAAAGAACAAGTACGACGAATGTCGTGGACAATGAACCAGGGTTCAGGGTTAAGAGATCCGAGGAGTTTGGAACGAGGGACATTGACCAAGACAGAGGACAATGACGAGGAACTCAGAGGACTCGAGAATCGCTCGAGGACAAGGAATGAATACGCAGGATGGCGTAGATTCAGTGTAAGGGATAAAAGTACAAGGCGAACGGTATATAAGCATTCCTATCGTGAGAGAATGGAATGTCATAGAATAAGATGGAACAAGGGGATACATCACCATCGTGAGAGAGACGGTTGAGGAGCTAATCATCCAATCAAAAGAGGTTTACATAAGTAAGTTGGCATAAGTGACGCAGAAGAGAGAAGATGGAACGAGACGATGAAGAAGGGAGAAAAATTGTAACAATAGCATGCCAATTGGGGCTATTGGTCAGCCAGGTTTTCAGCCTAGTTATGGGTACATGCCTCCTGTCATTGTCATACTGCAGTGGGGAGTAAATGCTGGCCTGTACTTGCAGACACCATCGCAGACACCATTGCAGGATACTGGATTACCAGCATTAGGTCAGATGTCAGCATAATTGAGGCTCAGTGCTCCAATGTCCTGAAATAATGCACATTCAGTCATACAGGCTGCCCACCAGAAGCCTGTCCCAAAAATTGGTTAATGGCTTGTGTATTTTGATGTGCACAGTGGCAGAAATCAAGATGGCATCGTCTACTCTGACTTCGAACACATTCTCAGGGAAAAGGGCATTTATTGTCTAAATCACCTCAACCGCAAGTACATTCAGTTATCCAATCTTCAGTCTTGGCTTGACATTGAGTTTGGCATGGCAATCAATATCTTTGAGTATGCTGAGGAAGATCTCGAGGCAGTGAGGGCAGGAACCTTGGTACTCTCTAGTTCTGATAAGTAGATCATTTTTGTTGGACATGTTTTCATATCTACTTCATGTTTGCATTGCTTTCATCAGTCAGAATCATGAACCAGTCTATTGCATATAACAAGAGTTATAACTTGAGATATTGACATATCTCCTGCTCCATCTGGTTGATCTCCCATAACTGGAATATTCCCTGACTCTGTTCTGGGTGATGGGGCACACTGTTATGCTGTCCCTACCCTCCTCATCACCTTGTGGGTGTTGTGTGGGCTGTTATGCCCTGCACTCATTGTCCTTTGGGTGGGCGTACATGTGCATGACCATTGCATACCCACTTTTTGTCCTGGGTGGAGGGCACACTGTTGTGTCACCCCACCCCCTCGTACTTGTCTTGTAGTTGTGCACATGCCATTGTGTCCCACTCGTCATCCTGGGTGCATGGCGAGGTTGTGCCCCTCCCCACCATCATGGTGGTGGTGCCGTACACTGTTGGTCCTGGTGGGTGGTGGGTACACTGTTGCACTTCCCTACCTTCCTCGTCGTCTAGTGGGAGGTGCACGTAGTGCACATGCCATCGTGCCCCCACGTGATGTCCCGGTGGGTAGTAAGTGCACTGTTGTGCTCCCCTGCGCTCCTTGTTGTCCTATGGGTACTAGTGGATGTGCTGTGCACAGTTGCACCTCCTGCACGTTGTCCTGGTGGGTGGTGGAGGCACCATTGTGCAACCCCACCCTCCTTGTCGTCCAGTGGGTGATGGTGGTGCCGTGCACAGTTGCACCTCCTGTGTGTCGTCCTGGTGGGTAGATGCCCCCTCCTTCTTTGTCGTCTGGTGGGTGGTGTGTGTGTGCCATTGTTGCGCCATGTGTGTGTCGTCCTGATAGGTAGTGGGTGCGCTGTTGCGCTCCCCTGCCTTTCTCATCGTCTGGTGGGTGGTGCATGTAGTGTGCGTGCTGTCATTGCCCCCCATGCATTGTCCTGGTGGGTGGCGGGTGCACCGTTGCATTCCCCTGCCCTCCTCATCATCCCATGGGTGGTGGATGTGCCATACGTGGTTGCACCTCCTGTGCATCATTCTGGCGGGTAGATGTGCCGTTGTGCTCCCCTTGTCCTCCTCATCATTAAGTGGGTGATGGTGGTGCCATGTGCAGTTGCGCCTCCCGCACGTCGTTCTGGTGGGTGGTAGGTGCACCATTGTGATCTCTTGCCCTCCTTGTGTAATGCGAGGTGTACCCGAGAGAACGTAGGTAACACGAAGTGTACTCGAGAGAGTGTTCGACTAAACCCAAGAGAGGCGGACACTCACAAAGAGGTACCACAGCGTCTCTCCTAGCAAGCTTAGTGCAAACCGAAGACAGAGGATAGAGGACGAGAACGAGGGAGCACACTGGTCTCAAGAATTACTCGAGGACAAGGAATGAGTATGACAAAGACAATGGACAAAGACGAGGGACTTAAGACTAAGAGATTCGAGGATCAAGGACGAAGGACGTTGGATAGGACTGAGGACAATGACAAGGAACTCAGAGGACTCTGAAATGACTTCAAACCAACAAAGTCATAAACGTCAAGAGGTGGCAACCTTTGCCAAGAAAGAGAGAAATCACGAGGAGGTTTAAAGGAATACTCCAAGTGAACTTGACTGGGGAGACATCCCAGGCAAGCCCTTGGCTCTTATATACTATCCATACTGTATGTACATGTTGTGACCTAATCTACCGATGAGTCACTAATATGGCATACCCTAAACCCTAGAGATAAGGTGCATAGCCAAGCACAGCACGGAAATGAGAAACATGAGTGAAACACATGTAAGGCTGTGGACACAGCCAAGATAAGAAACATGAGGCACACACGAGGTGTGGCAGAATGGAAGAGACGGAAATTAAAGGATGAAACATGTTTGAAGTAAAATGCATATGAGTCATAGATCGGATCGGGAATGTGTCAGCACTTAAGGCATAGCCTGGCTGTAACATGTATCAAGCCAGCACTTACTGCATAGCATGGCTGTGACTCTTGATAAGATCCTGTCAAGATAAGATAACGAAAAAGGTGAAAGTGTAAAGTGAAAATAATGAATCCGTAACAGACTCGAGAATCGCTCGAGGACAGAGAAGGGCTAGCACCAGGTGCGTAGATTCAGAGTGAGGAACTATAATACAGGCAATCTGGTATATAAGTGTTCTAGTCATGGGAGAATGGAACACTATGGAATGTGATGGAACAAGGGGGAACATCGCCATCGTGAGAGAGACAGCTGCGGAGCTAATCGTCCAATGAGAGAGCAAAGATAAGGCAAGATAAAAGAAGGAACTGTAGAGTCGAGTCATCTACCTTGGAAAGGAAATGACAACACGAGGAAGTCATTGGAAGGGAAAAGGTGAGAAGACGAGACGACAGTCCGAGATACTACTCAGGAAAAGAAGTAAGCCTGAGAGATAAAGGTATGAGTTATCACCTGAAGGAAATGCTGATAGCCTCAAGAGAAAGTCGTGGTTGACGACTAGAAGAGTGAAGAACTAAAGGGAACGATGAGAGAAAGGTTCGCAAGAGAAAGAAGAAGAAAAGAATTGTAACACCTTGTTGTCCTGTGGGTGGTGGCACCGTGCACATTTGCGCCTTTCACGTGTCGTCCTGGTTGGTGGTTGGAGTGCAGTTGCACTCCCCTTGTCCTCCTTGTCGTCTAGTGGGCGATGGGTCCAGGGTATACCACTTGCCGTTGGGTTGCCGTCTTGGTGGTGGTGAATGCCATGTTGTCATCGTCGTTGTCATCATGGGCTACAGTGCGTCAGTGCACCACCCTCGTCGTGTAGTGATGGTGGTGTGCATACCTGTTGCGCCTCCACTGTTCTCGCTTGGTGTACGGTGGTGGTGGTGGTGTGTTGTTGGGTATACTGTGTGGGTAAATAGGTTGTAAAATTGCAACTCACACCCACGGACACCCATACCTGTGACCTGCCATGGGTGACCCATACCCATGCAGTTCTCTATCCCTGAGTGACGATGGACCATGACTTGTTGGAATCGGTATCATCAAAAAAGACCTTGGAAGTGAGCATGAATGCTGAGATGAACAGGTGGTGGCCTGAGGAACCCTGAGTGGTAGGAAAACAAGCCTTCATGAGACACTAGAGCCAGATGAGCAGCAAACGTGACAGACACATACTCACTTGCTGAGGGGCCAGCAAGCAGAGCATACAGTGACTCCAAAAACCCTTTCCATGTTTGCCCCTAATGTGGTATGTGGAGCATACCACTAAAACATGTGGGAATTTCGCTTATCTTTGGTGGAGTCATAAATAGTACTTACTCCTAGCTACAAAATTGCTTCTTGGATCATGTGATTTGGTTCACAGGATCCTGAGATATGGCTGGTTTAAAATGGTGACACAATGGAAAGGGTTTTTTCACTTTTGAATTAGAATGGGTATTTGGGTATTATCAGTACTTGGTATAGCCTCCTTTTGCTTTAAGCACAGCCTGAACCCTCCTAGGCATGCTTTCAATCAATTTCTGACACTCCTCAACTGGTATCTTCTCCCACTCCACTTGAACCCTTTCCCACAATTCATGAATCCCTTTAGGGGTGTTTTCATGCTCTGCAAGCCTTCTCTTGAGCCAACCCCAAGCATGTTCAATAGGGTTTAGATCAGGAGATTGGGCAGGCCAAACCATAGTCCCAAATTCTTGCTCTTCTAACCAATTCTTGACCTTCTTGCAGGTATGCTTGGGATCATTGTCCTGCTGAAAGATGATGTCAGATGGATGGAAATCATAATGCTCCAAGGTTTTCTGAAGCTCATCCTTCAAAATCTGAAGGTAGAGATCCCCATCCATCCTACCATCAATCTTGGTAGCAAATCCAACCCCTTCCCAAGTCATACAGCCCCACATCATGAGAGATCCTCCTCCAAACTTGAGGGTTCCATCCACCAGCCTATCACTTAGCCCCTCACCTGTCCTTTTCCATGTCCATTTACATCCATCTGACCCTAAGCGATTAATTTTGGTCTCATCAGACCATATTACCTTCTTCCAATCCTCCACAGTCCAATCCTTGTGAGCATAGGCAAAGTCAAGACGAGCTTTGCGATGTCTAGTAAATAGACTAGGGCGTTTGGACTTGACCACAGCCTTCATACCAGCTTTCTTCAAGTGAAGGCAAACAGTGTTGGCAGAGAGTGGCTGATTTATGATGTTGGTGAGTGCTTTGGTCACTTGGACAGCATTTTCAGCCTTTCCAGAGGTGATCAAATATTGGGCATGTCAAATGTTGGAGGAGGAAAGCTTGGAAGGACAACCTCCAATGGCTTTAGGAAGAGTAGAACACTTTGTGGAGTGAAGTTTGGATATAGCAGAGGGACTGACACCAGTCTGCTTGGCAATAGCTTCACCAGACTGGCCAGCATCAAGCAAAGAAAGGATGGTGTTTTGTTGAGTAAGAGAGAGTGATCTAACCATGGTGGTAGTTGGAAATCAAGGAGTGTGTGAACTTTTTTAAACTCAGACATACTATTTACATGTATGTCATTATTTGTACCAGAAAATAAAGGCAACTATCCTACTATTTCACTACAATCCTACTCATCAGAAGAAAAGTGAAAAAACCCTTTCCATGGTGTCACCATTTTAAACTGGCCATATCTCAGGATCCTGTGAACCAAATCACATGATCTAGGGAACAACTTTGTAGCCAAGAGTAAGTACTATTTATGACTCCACCAAAGGTAAGCGAAATTCCCATGTGTTTTGGTGGTGTGCTTTACACACCAGATTTGAGGCAAACATGGAAAGGGTTTTTGGAGTCACTGTAGATCTGTTCACAATGCGCCTAGAGGGCATCCTTGCCACCGTCCCCATTTAGAGTGATCATATCCTTGGTGATAGTAATAGAGCCCATAGAACCAAGCAAGTCGGGTGTCACCTTTTCAAGTTTGATATCGAGATCGTTCATAAAGACAGTGCCACCAGTGAGAATAGCCAGATCACCAAGGATCGACATACAGTTCATGCTAGGGCCAGGTACCTTGACAGCAACCTACAGCTGACCATGTAGCTTGTTGAGGATACAGGCAGCCAATGCCTCTCCATCGACGTTCTCGACGATAATCATCTCACTCAACAGAATGAGTGGTTTCTCAAATTCAACCTTTGTGTCTTGATATCTGCAATAAAGTAAGTACAGGCTAATGAACTCTTGGTAGAAGTGCATACACTCAGTGATCTCAATTTCAGCTTCAATCAGACTGCCACAATAGAGTGAATCAGCCACAAAAATATCACCGAGTAGAGAAAAAGGGGGTTGATAAAGCATTCCCATCCTATGGGGAACACAATTAATGGCTGGATTGTGTATAGTAGCTCAATGTTCACCTACAACTAAATCCCAACAAATTCCGAAAATTGAAATGCTGAAACCTCACAATTTTTCCACTGGTCAAAGCAAAATGTGTTCTCTGAAATATTCTGAGTCGATTAGTATCTTTTCCGATGAATTCCAGCAAGTTGTTGAGGTGCTATGGTGGAAAGAAGTTGGGTGTCAAATTTATTACTAAAATTCCCATGCTGCCAAGCTAACTGAAAAGTACAGTAAACTTCTTATGCAAGATCCTATAATGTAATTGCACTACCTCCTCCTCATCTTATATGTGCCTATAGCACTCTTCCAACTGTTCTAGCATACTTTCCATCTTATGGGCCTCATATTTGCATGGTGTAGCCAGCATCTCAGCATATGTCCTCCTCAATTGGATGTCATAATCAACCACTGGTCCACTTTTTTTACTTTTGGTATTCTACCACCTTATAAATCAAGGATTGTATGTATGTGAATTTTATCATTCTGGACCTCTAGACTATACATACATCTACTATTCATTCACTTCCTGGCACCCTTAGAGAGTTGTTGAA
>JBBPUG010001313.1:0-10571 GCA_038094535.1 Tubosaeta aff. alveolata
CCAGTACCAGATTGCGCTTGGGCAATGACATCGTGCCCTTTTACTACGGGAACGATCGCGCGTTGCTGGATGGCAGAGGGACGCTCAAAACTTGCGCGTGTGATTGAGCTCGGAGAGTTAAAGTTGACCGAGATAGTTCTTACCCGTAGGCGTATATACCACGAAGGAGTTCCGGCTTTAAATCCATGTTATCGAAACTGCCCGCCGTGATCAGAAGATGGGCTTGACGGGATCAGAGAGGCGCATATACGCACTTGTCGACAACTTGGTCCCAATTGGACTCGATCTCGTTCTCTGGGACATCTTGAAGCTGTTCTTCCCTACATGTGTGCGAAGAAAACAATTAGCTCATGTTCGACGACGTGCGATAGACGTACGTTGCCATAATTGTACTCTAGTTTGGTTATCCAAGTACCGACACGATTGTCGTCGATGCGCGGTTGGACGAAGATAGCAGGAAAGATGCAAAATCGATCTCGTCGACGTTGATCACGGCGAATTTTTCGTCCACTTTGCTCCATGCTGTCTCCGGAAATTGCCGTTGCTTTTCAGACTCAGCGCGCCGACCCTCGGCACCGTGTCGGGTCCAGCTGCTGTGCCACCTAACCCCACACCCATACGGCACGGAACCCCCACTATACTCCAACACAGCATCGCGTGGCACTGACCTCGGCCGATATCCACATGGACCGGGGAAGATTCATTCACCACCGGAAAGACTATTTAGTCAAGACCACACAGCTCAAGATGTGCTGCGCGTGATCGCCCATTGAATACTGAGCCACCCAGCCACCGACCTTATCGCTGCGGACCCGATCTCTCGATAAGCCCATTGCATGCGTAGGTTTCGCTGACAGAGCGCACGCATGGCCCCGTTCGTTGCCGGGGATTCATTTTATAGCTTAACAACGCCCATATGGTCGACGACACACTTCTTTCGATCGTGTCTCGAATCCTCGATTGCTCAAGCCGTAAGTCAGGGTCTGACCACTTTTCACGCCGCATATAGGTGCGCCATCGCTATAACTACCTTGGTTCCACGCGCCACCGTAACTATCAAATGAAGAAGACCATCAGCCAAAACCATGCTTTCCACAAGCCGTCCATGTGGACCTCGTGAGCGGCGTACACTCGGTTGACGACAGTATGAGTGCACGGTAAGGGACAGCGGTGATTGACAACTCGTCGGCCTCCCTCACTACGACGCTGAAAACAACGGTCAGGTCCATCAGCGGTACCCGATTTGTGCCTCATTGTCTCGCTTGCCATTGCGCCATTCTGCCCTAACTCCACAGGTACGTCCTGGCCGACGGGCCCTCCTGAAAGCGTCTGATTTGTACACGGAATCCAAGAAACCTGAGACATTATACTAATGCGGGCTCTGATGTGCCTGACTGGAGCATAATGCCATTTTCACAATCCATGTCTGCCTGCCCGCGGTTCACAAGCTCCAAGTGATCTAAATGTCAACTACGCGTTAACTTCATATCACACTTTACAACAGACTTCGGAGTGCATATAGCCCGTTAACTTGGCTGTAGGCTGGTAGGTTTCTTCCGATCGAGAACATAATTAAATAACAAATACCATCTCAGCCTGGTAATTGTATTCGCCACGGCTGAGCTCTCCCGTGTGTAGCGAGACACCCCTTTTCTGCAAACGTTGAATCATGCCCCGAGTGTGGCAGTGGTTGGGAACCTGTGTGCGAGTTGAACCCGCAAGGGCTTGTGTCAGTTTCCTGCAGGGTAGACCATGAGTCTGACTCCATGACAGTGCCTTAAGCATCTTACAGGTCTCTCGTATACAAACTGAGGAATGAGGAACGACACAGCTGAATATACGACTCGCAGTCAGGTATAACATCCCAGATACGTTCAACTCATGCAACAAAGCAGACCATATGAATCTTTGACACTGCACTAGGCGCTTCATCAGTCTCAATGTCTTTTGTGATCAATCGGATTGGTTCCAAACATACGGTTCGTTTGAAATTGTGGATGCTGGAATGAACACTTTCCGCCGTGCCTTGATGAGAACGCTGATCGGAACGACGCCACTCTTGGCGACGTGGACGACATTGGGGTGAATGAAGTGAGTCGCTGCTTGTACTCTCCTTCCGCTTGTAGTTCGCATCCAACTTCCTCGTCGACTTGTTCCTTGTCCGGGGTTAGGACGGATGGTAATTGAACCCCAAAATCAACGCCGCGCCGGCAGATGTCGGGGTTGTTCGAAATGGTAGCGTCTGAAGTGTTGCTGCGGCTCATAAAGTGGGTGCAAAGTCGACGCGTGGTGGAGCCACTCTCTCAACAACCACTGGACATCAAGCTGCATACGTGTAGAGGTATGGTCGATGCCGTGTTGTACCCGGTGAGGTGCTCACCACTGCATGTTTTCTCGCGTCTCCTCTATGGCCCATGATGTCGATGAAGTCCAAAGGATCTTTGCCTGCGATGGACTTTAAGAGGTGAGACAAATGGCGGCGTGTTCATCACCAAGCCTCCACCTCCGCATACAGGAGGCGCGGAGGTGGGGCTGGCCAAGCGTGCATCCTTGAAGCAATGGCCTTTGATGCTCGCCAAGACCTTTCATGTTCTCTAGGACTCCTTGGAGAAAGTGGTCATGCAACAGGTCATCGAGGGGACGCAAATTCTGGTCCTCAGTGTGACGGGGACTCGCTTGGAAACTTGATGTCAGCATCATCATTGAGGCAAGTACGGTACAGTGGTCCAGCTACTGCACCAAAAAGTGTTTGGATCAAAGTTGAGCCAGCTCATGGTTTTAAAGATCGAGCATTTGTGCATCGATTTCCAATAGGACGCGGGTTTCAGGCTTCTCGGAAACCAAGAACTGGAAGTTAAAAGAAACGAGGTTCATCATTTGGACTATACATCTCCGGCTGTCGAAGATACGACAGGACCTTTGCATTCGGTTTTTTGCTGACGATCTGGATTGCGCTGAATATTGAGCATCATTCGTTCCCGAAAATCCTGGCCCCAAACAACTGGTCAAGCCGGAAAGCTTTGATCGAAGACGAAATCTTTCACTGGCCTACCGACGCACATTCCTTCTTCTCTCATCCTGAGCTCGATAGTTTTGGAGAAAACTCATTGGACTCTTTGCTCTCGCAGGTAAAACTTGATTGTCCCCTGATTTTGTTCGGGTAGGAAAAGTACTTGATACCTCTTTGCACAATATAAAACTTTGGATCGCGTTACTAAGGGAGCCTCTAGTTTATCGAAGTTTGTGACCTTTCATGATATCTTGTACTATCCATAAAATCAGCCTTAATGCTGGCGTCACCCACTACAAAAATACTTGTAGATCAGACGCTATTTCAGCTTCTCAACGCTCAGCGCTCAGCGCTCAGTGGCAGTGAGAGCGTCCCGCGGGATGCCGTCTGCAACTATCCCTACGAGCAGAGGCTTATTTACGCTGAGTGGATTGTTTTACGGTCGCGCCAACCTTCGCGGTGAACCAACACAAAGATAGACAGCGCAGATCTGATGAATGGCTAGTCAAACACCGGCAGCCAGATGAAAATTAGCGAGGGAAGTACCTGTATACAAGAGTATCTGGGAGCGGGAAGCTTCTGAGGCGAACCAATGGCTTGAACCACGATTCTGATGCCTGGCCGTGGTTACTTGACCATAGCTGTCACGCATCATCGATCGGTGTGCGAACAGATCCCAGAACAGGTTATAAGCCCTGTCGTTGTATCCTCGCCGATCCCGATGATATGGGACCACACGACAGCAATTTTCCAGTCTACTATTTCTTCGAGAGGAAGTTTGCGATTAAAAGGAAGCACCTACTCACCTGAATTCATTGAGGATGCCCGGCCGCAGTAACCCTGTAGTATCTCTTCACCACGCGCCGTTATTGTGGGCTAGCATGACACTGACAGTAGATAAATGAGAGATATGATAGACATTGCTGACTCCAACTTGGTTGACAGTCCGACTATTTGACTTCTTGCCTTTTCCGTGATATCTAATCCCGAAACGGCCGAACCCCGAAAAATCTGGCAGTGCCAGCACGACGCACGTTGCAAAATCTTCAGAACCGGGGCGCAGCTGTCGGGGATACTACTTGTCTTACTAACCTCCCGATACTCCATCACGTTCTACGCTACCATGCCAGTGGATGCTCTCGATCTTCCCGTCGACGTAACAATGTTGGCGACACATGCACTTCCTCCGGTAATTTGCTACTTTGCAATAGCGGCGCTAGCTGTCATGCCCAAGACGCACACCGCTCGACTCGCATTATGGCCAGTAGCCGGTCTACTGGCGCTACGCGCGGTACTTCTCGTGGATATGTCACTCGGCAAACCTTGGCAAAAGCTCATCAACCTTTGCGTAGTGGCGAGTAACTTTCCATGAATCACAACACCTCTCACATGTCTAACTCACACGGCAGTACTATATGTTTACCATCGTTACCCGTACCTTGGACTGGACATTAGCTAAGGAACCTCTTGTGCGTCACCTTCGTCCCGCAAATAGCACTCCATCAATTATTATGGACGTCCTTGACCTTGGCACAAGTATGCGTTATTACGGCTGGAACTTGTCACAAGGAATGTACTTTCCGAAGGAAACACGTCCAACCGACCGCATTTCGTTCACTTCGTCCACATTCCTTTCTGCGGTTCTGCATACCTTTGTATGCGGCGTCCTGCATAGAGCAGTCTTATCCTTCGCTGGTGACGGAAATGGATTTACCATCTTCGATGATACCCTTCCTTTCCTTGTGCGATATCTCCGAGCGGGCATTATTTCGATATTGGCCGCTTTCTCTGCATATGCTTCTATGCAGCAAGGCTACGACCTATATACCCTGCTAGGTGTTCTTGTTCTAGGTCAAGATCCCGCCCAATGGCCTCCTATATTCGACGCTCCCTGGCGTGCTACATCGCTCAATGAATTCTGGGGCCGCAGATGGCATCAGTGGAACCGCCGTACGCTCGTCCTCTTTGGCGGCTATCCATTCTCCCTCTTCCTTGGTCGCGCCGGACTTGTTCTTGGAACATTCCTTGCATCTGGAATTATGCACGACCTTGTACTGCTCAGTCTGGACAGCAAATCGGAAGCTTGGAGGGTGCTCGTTGGGTTTGGGATGATGGCTCCCGGGGTGCTTGGTGAGCGGGCATTTTATCGTTTGACAGGTAAGAAGGTAGGGGGGGTGGTAGGGTGGATCTGGACGATGACGTGGCTCGTCCTGTGGGGCTCCGTGATGACCGATGGGTGCGCTAGAGCAGGAGGGTTCGGCGAATGGAGTTTCATTGACATTATAGTGCCGGTGCGGGACTTGGTGGAACGATTGGTGATGGACTTCGACATCCTGCTACATGCAGCGACCTTGTGAGCTGTTGAGACCAGGCTGTACTTGACCGAAATATATACTCCGACAAAGTGAGATATGTACATATTATATTTTCTCTGCACTACACGATTCGTGCCTCTCGAATTGGAACCACTTCGACGGCCAAGCTTACAAACACTCACATATTTTATACCGCGCTCGTTGGCGCTCGAGGGTAGATAGTATGAACACCTCGCCCTGGGTCTCCTGACTTTTAATGCCTCATGTTCAAACCTTCTCAGTACCCCAGCTTGTGGGCATCTAATGGACCATGCTGTGCACTGCCACCGGATACGCTCTCATCGTTCTCCGAAATGTAGCCGCATCATGCTTGTGGAGAACCGTTATTCCCCGAGTTTTCATTCAGATAGTGGAGGACGAATGGTACACTGGTTTTTTAAGAGATGATTAGTGCGTGAGTCGTGACAAAACGCATTTACACGGCACAGCAGACTGAACCACAAGTTGGTCAGGTCATCAGACTAATCACCGTAAGTGATGTGTGAACGTTGAATGAAAACAACTCCCTACATCATCGTGTGCGCATTCTCCTCTGACTAAAATCACGTCTTCCCGTCTCTACTCTGCTGGATTGCACATGACAGCCAAAAGACTGTTCTATGCTCTGGTCTTGTGTGCTGTACTTGCCGGCTTTGTTCTTGCAGCGCTTCGGAATGTAACCATCGACGATACAAAAGGCACCGTTATACCTACATACCTCCCCTCTGCAACAGATTGGAAATTGGGACCTGCCTGTGGAGGGTGCACGGTTCAACCAGATGCTTCGTTCGCATACGATGGCACGTGGCATCTCAGCAGAACTTATACATTGTGCGGTCTTTTCGCTTCAGCTTCGTGGGTGCGTTCTCATTATTCTTGACTTTTAACTCGATAATGTTTTTACCCAGGGAGTGGATTGTATATATTCTTCATCCTCGCAAACACCGTGCCCGATGTTACCACATTCACGAATGTGAATTTCATTCTGGATGATGTCAAAGTATCTTCATTTAATTTCTCCCCTTCTGGGAGCACGAATTTCGAATACAATCAGGCACTGTTTGCCAGTAACTCCATACCTTATGGCCAGCACACCATAGAAGTTGCGCCCATTAATGACTCTGCTGTGGACAGCGTGTTAATGCTTTTCGACTATTTGGTTTATACGGATGTCACTTTCATCTCCGTTGAGCTGGTCTAATGGGAGTCTTATCAAGGACAGAAACAAGTTCTGGACCAAACGTAGGAGCTATTGTTGGTGGTACGGTGGGAGGGGTTGCCGGCCTCGTGCTCGTGATCGCGTCCGTGGTGTGCTATCGGCGATCCAAGAGACACACTAGACAAACTCCCTCGCCGGTCACGAATATTGTTGAACCGTTCCCTTTATCTCTGGGGACGGCTGCGACATCCTCTGGGGATAACTCATTACCCGTGCAGCGGTTGCCAATTGCGTCTTCTCCCACCGAGGTATGGAAAACAACTTACCAAAAACTCGCTGCTCCGTTTATTAATCTCATGTCGGGCATTTCATAGCTGAGGTCCGGACAAAAATCGGTTGCTAGCTCATCTTCGGGGATCGCGCCTTTATCAAATGCTCCTTCCGCCATCGCACAACCTCCGTCCAATGGTTTATCTGATGATGGTGCTGCACGGATTCTTGGACAGGTCGGGCTGCTACGGGACGAAGTTTACTCCATCACGCTCAGAACCGGGGCTGGACTGGTTCTGAGCAGGGATCAGAACCCCTCCTGAATACTCCTGAGGATCAACTAAATAGTGCGATGCTGTCACTGCGCTCACGCCCTGATCTACAATCTAATGATACCTCCGCTCGTAGTTCACGCCTTCCCGCCGCTGAGACTCTGACTCTAAAGCCGAGGGCGTTCATTTTCATTGTGCCTCTATGTACCTTTTCTGTTCAAGACCAGACCTATTACAGCGGAGAGACGGATCATGTAATGTACAATGTATGTCGGTCGGATGCAAGTCGACTCTATGGTACCGTGGAGCAGGAAATTACAGCCATACGATTGCATGAGGTTAAAGGTGCCCGTTAACGACTACCTGTTTGTATTAGATAGACTAAGTCAAACAATTAGTTTCGGATGGTAATCAAGACGGTACTACGTCGCGCAGATTGACAATGACGCTTGGGCACCGCCACCTTCTGCTCATCTTTGCCATTTCGAGTTATGATTACCCTCGGAAACTAGTAGGTCTAAGTCATTCCAACTTCGAAGCTGACTGCTGTACTTATAACTTATCAAGCCTGACAAGAACGCGGAGTCCAGGCACACATTCATGCTCTCCTCGGATATCAAGCAGGCGATCCTGACCTAAGTACTTATGAAATTCCATATACCTATCTTCGGCTATATGGGGATGTAAGCCCAAATTTTCAACCCTCAACGTTCAACCCTCGTCATTCGACCACTTTATTTCACCATGCTGTCTCTACAGGAGACATTCGACGGTTTGTCAACACGAGTTCCCGTGGCTTTGTTGGCGTTCGTCTCGTACAGTTTTCCCCCACTTGTTTGCGGCGTTGCAATGGCAGTGTTGGCTCTAATGCCCCATACAAACTTTGCGCGAGTTGCGTTATGGCCAATCATCGTCTTGCTGGCATGGCGAGCGGTTGCTTTCGTGGAGATGTTTCCTAGTACGGAGCCTGAAGGGAAGATGAACCAAGCTTTTTTTGTTGTCAGTGTTTTTTCGCGACAAACTACATTGGACTAATGAGATTAATCTTCAGGTATGCATGTTTGGCATTGCCGCTCGCACGCTTGACTGGGCGTTGGCAAAAGGGCCCCTAGTGCGGCATTACCGACCTGCAAATAGCTCTCCGTCGGTCATTATGGACGCCCTAGACCTTGTCACAAACTTGCGTGGCCATGGCTGGGAGTGGTCAAAGAGATTGCACATCCCGCAAGAGAAGCGCTCACCAAATCGTGTCACGTTTGTTCTCTACGCATTGCTATCTGCAGCTTTGCACGGGTTCATCTGGAGTGTATCTCACCACGCGATGCAGTCGTTCGTTGGTGTTGGATCTACCGACGGGTCAACAATCTTCGATGATACACTTCCTGTCTCTCTGCGATCCCTCCGAGTGGGGATCATGACCACTCTTATGGGACTGGGGGCCTATACTTCCATGCAGGCGCAATACGATCTAGCCACCGTCATTGGAGTAGTTTTTGCGCGACAAGACCCTGCCCAATGGCCTCCCGCATTTGACGCTCCATGGCGTGCCACATCACTCAGTGACTTCTGGGGCCGCAGGTGGCACCAATGGGCCTGTCGTACATTCCTCTTCCTAGGTGGCTATCCACTCTCTGTCTTCTTAGGCAGCGCAGGCATTGTTATCGGCACCTTCGTGGCATCGGGAGCCGTACACGACATGCTTCTGGCCGGAATCGACAGCAAGTTGGAGGCTTGGAGGATGTTTGCTGCGTTCGGAATGATGGCCCCCGGGATTCTAGCTGAGCGGGCATTCTTTCGGCTAACAGGACAGAGGGTGGGTGGAGTGGCAGGGTGGGTCTGGACGATGGCATGGCTGCTCGTCTGGTATAGTCTGATGCTCGATGCGTTTGTCAGAGCAGGAATGATTGGCCACTCGAGCCCTCCTAACAGTGCGGCACTACGGCCGTTGACAACGTTGATAGAACGTGTAGTGGTAGATTTCGATACCTGGTTACATTCTTTCTGACAATGCATGTTCCCTAGAACCATGCGTTCATTGCTTTCCTGAGTGAATGCTGGATACTAGTTGCTGGACACTGATTCAGAGAGTGAATCTTAAGAAAACCATTCTGTGCTAACCATATAACGTCTCAAAAACATTACGCAGTGAGTTCGCCCGGTAGCACCCTCCCATGCTCCCATTTCATATGAACAGCAGTTGCCGTGCTCCCAAACCTTACCTGCGCATCCAAGTAGGTCAAGTTTGGCCTCTTCGACTCCGGTATCTTTGCCTGAGAACCAGATCTTCAAGCACCTTCATCAGCGCAGGACACTCCCTCAAACACGGATAGACCGAGGTGTCAACACCAGCAGCATAGATCCGAAGACACCGATCATCGATCACCCTCTCCGGGAACGTCACAGAAAACGTAGGTGTCTGGGACAGATCAGCCAGTATCGCGGGGTAGGGAGGCGATTTTGAGTCGGAAATGAACCGTCCGCCGCCAATAGATTCATGTCTTCGAGCGATGCCATGCAATGCGTCCTTGGAACTCGTAGATTCCCATGCCTTGTCAGAAATCATGATTTGCGACATTGTCTCCTGTGCTGGCCTGTCCTTGACCTTGAAGTAGATCGGGATCGCCTTGTCGATCTGGGGTGACAACACTGAACCGCGTTTGTCCTTCGCCAGTGACGCAACGTCCACTCATCGAGTCTGGGGGATGAGGTGTTCAGTATCGATACTATGCCATGAGTATTAGACTTGCGGTAGTTCTACTCCATTATTTGACCCGATGTTCTTGTCCATGCATACCCAATGAAAAATTTCAGATACGCATCTTCAAATACCTTGTGGGCAAGCGATGCCTGCTTGTTCATGTTCCATATTTGTGGCCCGAAGATGAATTCGAACCAATCTACGACAGGAATCATCTCGCAATCGACGAGGTGCCCATCCCATGAGGAAGGACCCCCGGTGAGCGAATCCCTGTGAGTGCGGATGAACAGGTCCGCTAGAAGCCAGAGTAATCGGCTAGCTAGTTCGCCCCGTTGTCCCATGTCGATCATGCCATCATTGATTAGCCTCATCAGTCTCGCCAAGGATCCTTCCAAACCCCCAGCTGTGTCGTGTAGAATTTTCGCAGCTGCACACGACAGGAGGGGCTCGGACGGGTAGCCGGTAAGCCTCCAAGTACGGTCGGGGGTCGTCGCAAGGCACACCCGCAGATGACTTGCCACCCCGGTCTCCAGGTGCTCGACCGAATCTGGGTGACCGAACATGATGTTTACTGCGAATCGTTGCCCCAGTACGGCGATCACTCGATGGGAGTCGCCAGTCTCGTAGACCCCTTTGGCGCACAATTTCTCTGATGCGATGTCCAGCACGGTGGCCGTCGTCCAAGCTGGGTTTTTCAATGATAACCACCTGGAAGACAAAAGCCGCATGAGTGACCGGTAGGAAAAGGGGAGAGAGAGGCGCACAATGGTCTTCCAAAGGCAGCGATGTGTTCAAACTGGGAAACATT